>ML809336.1:101440-111940 GCA_009831015.1 Picea engelmannii
AACACGACATGATACACATGTGTACTAATAACATAGCAAACACATGAATGATATTCTCTTTCCACTTAAATATTTATGCAAATTATTTCATTAATAGAAAGATTTGATATAAACAAAAGTACCAACACATAACATTAAGTAAGAACAAAAAACGAGATTTATATAATAAAAATATACAATCTGATATATACAATGATAGAGAATGACATCCAAATGAAAGAAGAGAAAAAAAAAAAACTCAAAGCAAAGAAATATGAATATGAAAAAAAACAGTCTTCTTTATTCAATATTTCTTCATCAGTAGATTAGAATGACAATCTTAAATCTCTTTCAAACTTCTACGAAATTCTGGACCATAAACACGTTCTTGCATAGACAATTAGCATTTACGAGACTGCTTGGCTACTATGTAAATGACAAACAAAATATTATAGACTGACAAAGCCACAACAAGCTTCTATGAATGATTTTGGACGCTGGTATTAGTCTCTTATGCAAACAAAAATATCAGGACCTGACCTCCCATTTTCCCATTTAAAAAATAACTCCATAGCGAGTGTGGAAAAAAGACCCCTGCCGCTTTCCGAGGCTTGAGTCTTTAAACCGTTTTCTATTAGGATGGTTGACAACTTCCAATATTCATTATCAACAAAAAATATTAACTAACTATCAATACGTAGTCACATGGACATACCACAATTTATTTTTTAACTTCAAACAAACTTGGGAAATGGCACGAGAAAATATCAAAATGAACTAAATTTTAAATATGGTTTTCAAATCAAAGTAAAAAAGGGAGGAGGGGCTCCCTTTTCCATAATATTTGAAAAACTCTAATGATTTTTAAAATTTCATATATATATAATCAAATGAGTCTGCAAACCGTGTCTTTACTTGCACCGTTCATAACATCTTTTAAAATTTCTTCACAGTCCAAATATACATATTCCTTGGCCATCCAAACCAAATATACATATTCCTTGGCCATCCAAACTGTAAATAAATTCTCATATGTAAATATTAGTTTTGGAATGAAAACTCAAGTCAAAACAAAAACCCATCTCAAACTAAATTCACTAAACTTTAACATCGAGCTTTAGTTCACTAATGTCTATAGACATTAGACAACCAAAACCCATCTCAAACTAAATTCACTAATTCTAGGTCTATAGACAACCAAAGCCATCGCCAGGTCTGAGGGACACAAGCCATTGTCCTCCATACAACTTCGGGTGAGCAACTCGAGCAGAGCTCTCGAGCCCAACAAAATCATAAGAAATGATTGTGAGCCAAATCGAAATCAATGTCAATAAACAAAATTCGACCAAGTGGTGGTGCCGTGTGTGAAATGGAATGGTGGTAATCTTGAGTTGAAATCCATTGCCACGTGGCAATGCCTTGCTATGTATAGGATCCAGTGAAACACATCTATCGTCGATCTTCACCTACCATTCTTAATGTGATGGAAGTTGGGTTGGCTCCACCGTATCATGTATTAAAACATGGGCTTGAATTTAAGTTGCATACACAATGTATTGAGTGGTAGATTCATGGTACACAAAGTGACCATGAAGCTTCATGCTTTTATTATATATGTTATGCTAAAAAATATAACCGTTCTTAACATATAACCATGTTAACGATATAACCATTGCACTCCTTAATAAAACATGGTGTATAACATATAATTACATATGGGTTTTGGTATTATATCCAACGATTTTTTATATTGTTTATAAAAAAAAATATAGCACCAAATCATAAACAAAATTTATAATTCATGAAGTCCACCAAAATATCTTTATCAAAGAAATGTGCACAATACTAATACCAATTTTAATATGGTTCATTTCCAAAGTCATAAGTTTTTCTTACTTTGTGTATTCTTAACTCTTGCACAATATAAACAAAAACTGATTTATTGTTCATACCATGCAATCAATGTAAATACGATTTTCTTGGGAAAGGCCTCTTTTTTGCTTTGTTTGTAACAACACAACATGTATATCTAGGCAATTAAATGACGAAAAAATGCTTGCAAGAGTAAAGGTGAGGCAAGAAAATGAAAGCAACACGTAATTTTTCAATACATTGTGAAATTTGATCATGATGCCATTAAAAGAATCAACAAATGGCGACTCCATAGGTAGGGCTATGTGGGTAAGCCGAACTTAGAATTACTGGTTTCGTAGAGACAAGAAGGACTGAATTGCGATTAAACTCAACAAGACTAGACAAAAAAACATGAATGGATTTTTATACTCAGGTGTGTGAATAAGGACAAGCAACTAGAAAAACAAAGGAATTCACAATTATGAATGACACTAAGTCCCTTTTTAAAACACCAAGTTGTGGGTCAAAAACTATCTTACTGATATTAAGTCACCTCAACAATTGATCTTTTTTTAATGTAACCCTGCATCCATATACAACTTTATAAATTGGTCAGTTAGTTAGAAGAGAACAACATCTTCATTTTTAAGCAAATTGCAGCTTTATCAAGTTCCTGGTGCCTATAAGACAAATTTTCAGAGCAACGTATCAAAAAAGAAAAAGAAAAGTTGAAAGTAGGAACTGTTGTAAACTTCAAAAATAAAGAAAATAAACTCAAATGATTAGAAAAAAGAGTAACAAAAAAGAAAAAGAGACAAGGAACAAATGACACAAAAACAAAATAATTTTCCTACAAAAAACATCCTAAGTGCTTGAGTTATTTATAACTGAGGTGACCATGAGTTAGGGTCATGACAATGTTTAAGATGCAAGTAGTGGTATATGAAAAGAGTTTGTCATCACTATCCTTTAATAAATATGAATTATTACCCATCAATGCAACAATGACATACATACCGATCCATAATTTCTTGAATTTTGTATGTTTGCCTTTATGTGCATGAGCAAAGTCCCATAATAAGACTTTTTGTCCAACCTCAAAAGTTCCAAATATAGCACGTTTATAAAAATAGTTCTTGATGTATTGTTGCCTTTTCTTAATGATATTCAAAGCTTGTTAGCATTGTTCTTCCAAGGAAAGCAGAGCATGGAAACGTTGCGACAGATTTGAGTCATTCAATTCTTCAGTGTGGAAATCGAGTCAAAATGAAGCTAGCTGCAACTCAACAGGTATAACAACCTCTTAACCATAGAGGAGTTGGAAAGGAGTGGCACAAATATTAATATTAGTCGTACTTCTATCAACCCATAATGAATAAGGTAGCTATAAATGTCATTGTCTTGTTTTTTCATCTGTGGTTCTCTTAAGGATTTTGATCAGTTGTTTATTGGTAGAATCAACCAATCCATTCCCCTTAGGGTAGTATGGAGAAGAGAAATAATGTTTAACCCCAAACTTGTTACAGAATTGGGTGAATTTAGCAGAAATAAAGGCAGGACCATTGTAAGATACAATTCCAAGCGAGATTCCAAATCTGGAAAAGATATTGGTTTCAAGGAAAGTGATCACTTGATCATAAGAGGCGTTCTTAAGGAGAACTTCTTCAGACCACTTGTTGAAGTGATTTGTTGCAGTTAGAATAAATATGTGACCAATATATTATGGTGGGTTTATAGGACCAATAAAATCAAGGCCCCATTTTGCAAAAGGGTAAGAAGTGATAACATGTTTCAAAGGCAAGGCAGACAATTTTAGTCTCTCGATGGCATGTTGGCATGCGTCACATGACTGGAAAAATTTAAATGAATCTTTAAATATTTTGGGCCAACAATAACCCATTTGGAGGATCTTATGAGCAATTGATTGCGCAAAAAAATCCCCTCCAATGTTAATTACTTCATCACTGGACCCATGCAGAGTTTTAAGTATCTTACTGGTCATTCCCTCATCAACACAACACAACAAGATTCCATCAAGAGATCTTCAAAATAAAGAGGTGCCTAACACTAAGTATTTAGAGGCTTCAAACCTTAATATTTTGTGTTCATTATACTCTAAGGCATCAAGGAATTTCTAGTGAATCAAATAATAAATGATATTTTTATGCCAGGGATGATCAACTAATTCAATTTCTCCTCCTCTTATGTATATCAAGTTAGAAAGAGAATCTTCATCATACTCAGATTCAGGAGAAGCATGGGGGTTGTTGGGAAAGGTGAAGGGACATATCCCTTGCTTTAATGGTGTTGGTATTAGTAATGGTAAGGTTGTGCTCTTGAATCTTCATGAGTCGATGTGCGTGTTTTCTTGAAAGGAGAGTTCATGAGAGCAGGAATTTAACAAGAGGTAATGGTACCTTCACTTCTGTGTTCTTACCTAGAATGAGATGTCTGAATTTATCAATTGCGTTAACCAAAGAATAAGAATGTTTCTTGATCCAAAAATACTTCATAGCTGTATCAGAAAGGCCCTGACTCATAAATGCCATCGATTTCTCAAATTTATCTCGTTTTTTTATATTAATATAGCTGATATAGCCTCTTCAGTAGCATTTGTATAAATAACAAAAGCTTTGGTACAATTAGGTGTAGCAAGAACAAGGGAAAAAGATGCAACCTTCTTAATTTCAAAAAATGCCTTTTCAACGTCATTATTCCAATGAAAGACTTGATCTCCCTTCAACAAGTGATGAATGGCCTTATCTGTTTGAGCGAAATTAGGTATAAACCTACATACAAAGTTTATTTTTCCCATAAAGGCTTAGATTCCAGTCTTAGAAGAAGGAGGCATGGATTGAATGTATTTCACTCTTTCAGGATCGATTCTTGTGCCAACATCAGACACTATGTGATTGATTAATTTTCCCGAGGTAGCTCCAAAAACATGTTTGGTGGGATTTAAAGACACGCCAAATTTATGGCATTGTGAGAAGACTTTTTTTAGATGCTTAAAATGATCAATTTGGTATTTAGAATGAATTGTAAGGTCATCAAGGTAAATCTGAATGATAATACCAATCATATAATCAAAGGAAAGATGCATGGCATGCTGAAAAGTAGCACCCACATTAATCAAACCAAAAGGCATGTGGTCGTAGCTAAAAGTGCCCCACCTAGTAGTAAAGGTAGTCTTATATCTATCAGATCGTTTGAAGTGAATCTGATTGTATCACGAGAATCCATCTAATAAAGGCATCATCTGAGATCCAACTACCTGTTGAAGGATAAGCTCCATATTGGGTAAGGGAAAGTTATCTTTGACATTTTCCTTATTAAGAGCACGAAAATGAACACACAATCATATGTCACCATTCTTCTTATGAACTGGGACTAAGTTTGCTACCCACTCCGAATATTTGACTGGAAAAATAATGTGGGCAACAAGTAGTTTATCCGATTCTTTTCGAATAGTAGCTTCCAAATCTGGGTTAACATGCCTTTGCCTTTATCGTACTAGGGTAGGATCTTCCCTGATGGGGATAACATGATGGATATTCCAAGATCGAACCCTTATAAATCTGAATAGGACCATGCAAATATATCTCTAAATTCACAAAAAGAGCCATGGATTGCTCTTTCTCTTTAGGAGAGCATGTGGTTGATATGTGTAAGATCTTAGGTTCGTCTTCAGTTCCCATGTTCATAGGAATGGTATCATCGATTTTTTGACTTTACCCTTCTTTTACGGGCCACTGCTTTGTTTCTCACTTGAAGAAAAGGAGCTTTCCAAAGGGGTCAACCCCGTAGGAAACTTGTTTTGAGCTAGGTTAATGATATCAATAGACTCTTTCGTTTCATTGGTAAGAAAATCTTGGAGGCTTTCATAATTAGAAAGGACTTTTCATGACTCTTCGGTATCTGGTATATGAGGTCTATACATAGATATAACAGAACATTATGGTCTCTCTTGGAAAATATTCCTATTAGGTATCGTTGCATAAGCAACTAAACTATCAACAATAACATTCAACTCTCTTTGAACATGTATGATGTTGAAAAAAGTAAATTTTGATATCAAATCAAAAGCCATGTTGGTATAACACCTCATAAGTTTATTGGAAGGTGTGTAAAATTTCTTAACCAAATTCACAACTAATTTTGAATCACTGAAGGTATTTAAGTTTTTATAATTATGGGCCAAGGAATTCTCAAGACCCAACAATAAGGCCTCAAATTCAGACATGTTGTTGGTGCATGTAAAGTTTAACCTGTGAGCAAAAGAATGAGATTTTCCAAAGGTAGTGTGAAGGGTAATTCCTATGCCATTTCCCTCATTCTAGGAGGCTCCATCAAAATGCATGTGCCACATCTCAACATGAGACTCATGTATAGGAGGAGATTTTGTTTTTCGACTTCATCTTCTAGGAATATTGAGTAGATTCCAAGATCCAACTCAATGAAATTTACTGAAGTTTGTGGAAGATTTTGAATATAGGGCATGGTACGTTCCTCACGATAGATAATAATTTTTTTGGGTCCTCTCGGAATGATGATATGAGTTCCAGCCATGGAATCTACCTGTCAATGATTGCCAATCCCTATCTAGGATTATGGAATAATTGATTACTCCCATATCCATCACCTAGATGTTTCACGTGGTATAAATCTTTGGGTGAGAACACATCACCAAGATGACATCTTTTATTTCATCGATAGTGGACTGGCATTGCTTATTAAAAGATAACATATTCTGAGGGTTCTCATTGGTGTAAGACAATCCTAACTCCTCCATAATGGTTTTGGACATGACATTGAGGCCTTAACCACCGTCAATGAGACAAAAATGAACAATATTTTCCATTATTTTCATGGAGACAGAAAATGGAGGATTCTTTAAATAAGATCGAGTAGAAACAACTCTTACGGTTCCTGGGGTTGCCAAATTTTCTTCAGCTTCAGTAATCATGTTGGTGTTTGAGGTCTTTGTTTGCGAAGTGTTGTTATTTGTAGGTTATTTAGCTAAGAATATTTTTAGATTCTCTCGTTGTTCAATAATTCTATCTAAATCAAGTGATGTGGCATTGGATTTAACCTTTGTCAGTTCCTCGATAATATTGTACCTTTCAATCGAACTAGTCGAAGAAGATGAAGATTGTTGTTGGGAAGTAGATGTTTGATTCCTTCGAGAAATTTGGGGAGTGTTTGGTTGGTGTGCTTCTAGTTAGAAGCACTAGGATTACAATTATAATAAATTCCATTACCATTCATTGTATGTTTGACCTCTAGTGGTAATGTCCAGGACATCTTCCTCTTCGACCCAATCAAGGGCGTCAATAATTTGTTCATATTTTTTTCCAAAGATTCATTCTTTGGTAGCTTTCAACACTTTACAAGTATTAGGGTCATGGTAATATTGACAGAAGTTACACCAAGGGAATGTAACAAGTGTTCGGGGTTGAGTTGGTTGTAAATGAGCTTGCAATGGTACTAGCGGGATATTCCCTTGCACAGGGGCAGGCAAAATTTTCCTTTGAAATGAGATCATGCGATTATTCATGTCCTACATTAACTGTAGGACAACAGTCATATCCACAATTTTGTTTGGGTAAGCCAATGAGAATATGATTCTTAGGGCTTGTTCCTCCTATTCTAAGCAAGTCTGTAAGGCTGGTGCAAGATCAATAACACCTCTCTCTTCTAATCTGTTTCTATATGTTGATGGGAGGGTATCAATAACGAATTAGGGATTCTTGGTTGTGAGGTTGAATGACCTCAGGGACTCGATTATAAAGCTTTGTGAAACACATATTAAAATTATTGATAGACTCACTTCGTTGAAAGGTCAAATTGTTATAATATTTAAGCCAATCAACAGGAATTTGCGGCTGCCCATAAGTTGATCTGAACCAATAACATAGTTCATCCCAAGTAGAAAAAAACTTAGGTGGAAGGTCAAATAAATAGGCAATTGCTTTGTCACATAAATAATTTAAAAAGATATGCATGCATGTGTCATTGTCGTTTGCTCCTATGTTAGGACATGCGTTGGAGAAAGCATTAAGATTCTCATCTACCGTGAAAGTGCCATTTCTAGAAGATTTAGGTAAGTAATGTTTGAACTTATGTAGTGGTGCATTAATAGGATTCAAGTTTAGGGGTGAAGGAACATGCCAAGGAGTGTTATTGAAGCTTTCTTCAAACTGAAAAAGACCAAATTTTCGGATTACTTTGGCTGGATCAGCTGTAGAAATATTTTGGTTGTAACCACTATACATTCGACCAAGAGTCTAGGAGGACCCTGCGGGATAAATCATCTTGCTTGATACAGACATAGGTGTCCACTTAAAATTGGTCTTACATATGGGTGCTTCATATTTTGAATCTCAATAATAATGAACGATGTTTTTGTGTAAACCTTGAAGGATTTGTTTATGTTTCCCAACTTCAAATAGTGAATCAAATTCAGGAGATTTACCTCAGAGTTGGCATGAACATCAAGGGGTTTGGAACTTTAACGTCTCAAGGACAAGGGGGATTGTTAATATCTCACCTCACAAAGAGTTCTCTTTTTTTATTCACAACAATATCTATAGCGATGATTTCCTAGGTATTTTGGAGTTGTTCTCTAGTTTGGGATGTATCCAATATAAAATTGAATAATCTAGAGGTGACACTAATATGGTCTGCAAAACCAATTCTACCATTAGGTTGTTGTCTTGATGGAAGAGTCATACACAACAATGGGGATGATTGAAAAAAATCACAAAGAAGGGGTAGAAGGAGAAACAACAAATCACAGTCAACTTGTTGTAAAGGGAGTAATATTGCATACCAAAATTGAGCTAATAGAACAAAAAATAATAGGATTTCAGATTGGTTAAAGGTTTCTTCAACTATTTCAACAACAAAAATTAGCAGCTGGCCTACAATATCAGATTGACCCAAACTTCAGGCTGCAAGAAAAATACTTCAATCATGAATATCTCAAGCTCTAAATTATGTAAATTAGTAGCAACAAAAATAAAGAAATGAAAAATAAACTAAACAAAAAATAAATGAACAATAAAAGAAAAGAAAGATGAAAGAAGAAAATGTAGGCCCATAGGTACGTTGTTGTCCAACTAAAGACTATTGAAAAAGTCCCTAGTATGGTCGCCAAAAAGTGTTGACGAGTGGAAATGCATGTTCTTATGTCAAATTTTTGACCTCTTGGTCGGCTAAACCAAAAGGAGGCGGGAATGATCACCCTGATTTTATAACCTAAGTCTTAACACAATATTTTCCTTTATGATAAGTGAGACAAGATAACATAAAAAAATAGAGTATGCAAATGATATTATTCTAAACAAATAACAAACACAACATGATACACGTGTACCAATAACATAGAAAACACATGAATGACATTCTCTTGCCACTTAATATTTATGCGAATTATTTCATTAATACCAAGATATGAAATAAATAAAAATACCAACACATAACATTAAGTAAGAACAAAAATATAGATTTATGTAATAAAAATATACAATTTGATATATATAATGACAGAGAATGACATCCAAATGAAAGAAGAGAAAAAATAAACTCAAAGCAAATAAATATGAATATGAAAAAAATAGTCTTCTTTATTCAATATTTCTTCATCAGTACATTAGAATGACAGTCTTAAAGCTCTTTCAGACTTCTTCGAAATTCTGGACTAGAAACCTGTTCTTGCATAGACAACTAGTGTTTATGAGACCGTTTGGCTAATATGTAAATGACAAACAAAATATTTTATACTGACAATGCTGCAACATGCTTCTACGAATGCTTTTGGACACTGGTAATAGTCTCTTATGCAAACAAAAAGATCAGGACTTGACCTCCCATTTTTCCATTTAAAAAAGAACTCCATAGCGAGTGTGGAAAAAATACCCCCATTGCTTTTCGAGGCTTGAGTCTTTAAACCATTTTCTATTAAGATGGTTGATAACTTCCAATATTCGTTATCAACATAAAATATTAAATATCAATACATGGTCACATGGACAAACCACAATTTATTTTTTAACTTCAAGCAAACTTAGGAAGAGGCATGAGAAGATATCAAAATGAACAAAGTTTTAAATATGGTTTTCAAATAAATGTAAAAAAGGGGGCCCTACCTTATCAATAATATTTGACAAACTCTGATGATTTTCATGGCTATTTTTTAAAACCAAACACAATTATCCAATGCATTTAGTAAAACCAAGTCTTCATAGCCAGTGGGTAGGGTATCAGGTTGGTAGAGTGAGGGAAAAAACTCAAAATTCTTTAAAGATATATGCATCATGTAGCAGAGGCATGATATTTGTATCAGACACAATGGGGATGCAATAACATATTTATCTCATGTCCAGGTGTATACAACGTTTTCCAACTCATTCTAGCCATATATAACTTTTGAGAACAAACCCAACATCATTTCAAATGTCTCAGCTACACAACTACATGCATAGAATTAAATGATTTGAGACATCCTCTCCTTTTGTTCATATATTAACGATATAATGTTGGACATATATCCATGAATAACTATCATTTACAAACCAAAAAATGGCTTTTAAAAAAAATAGCATAGCATATACAACTTTGAGGCCATACAAGAGACCAAGCATATATTATATTCACAACTTCATT
>ML809337.1:0-23025 GCA_009831015.1 Picea engelmannii
ACTCATCAATTCACTTTATTATTTACCTTCTAAAATCTCTTAAACCACTTTGACTACTTTGACCTTTTGGGGCTTCTAGATGACATAAGAGGGTACTCCAACTTCGTAAGGCCATAACTCTCAAACCGTGAGGAGTTATGTGACATTCCACATACCACCAAAAATGGAATGACATGTACCATCCATATAGAATAGTATTACCTACAAATATATCAAAATGCATACCATTATCCATCAAACAAACTTGGGTCCATTACCCAAACCTGGGTTCTCCAACTTATGGCCATAACTCTCTAACCGTGAGGAGTTATGTGACATTCCACATACCACTGAAAATGGAATGACAAGAAATATCCATATAGGATAGTTTCAATGAAAAATTCACTGACCTTCATCTCATTATTCCACAAATAAGCATGGGTTCTCTAACCATACTTCTAGGATAACTCAATCTGCAAAGCGTTTTCCCATGAGGGCTTTCACCATAAGGGGACCACTTTGGAGTTCATCCATTTCTACTTATTGTCAACCATGACAAGACAATAATGAGTCATCTTTACATAAAACAATCTTGGGTCCATTACCCAACCTTTGTTCTATGGGGCTTTCTTCAATGGTTGACATCAATGACAACCAACCTTAATCAACAAGTCTCGCCTGGAGTGTTCTCCTAAGTAGATTTTATACTTTTTCAGGATAAGGAGACTAAATATAGAAAAAGGTTGTGAGTCCATAGTTAAGCTCTTTTCAGACTCCTTAAAATTGAAAATATTTCTGAGTGATCATGTTTGTGTCACACTCATTAAAATGGTTTTGAATAGACATCTTTTCAGTGCTAGTTTATCCCTTTTTCAAGCCGACTAGAATACCTTCGAAAAATTTACCCTAGTGGAGTCTTCTTTTACGTTTTTTCAGACTCTCTAAACGTGAAAAAACCACCGAGCTTACCTTCTCTGGGCTCGTGAAAAATAAATTGAAGGGGGTTTCATCGTGTCTTGCTAATCATAGTTGTATTTCTACGTCTTTGGCCTAACGTTGGCTCCATGTTGCTCTCAACTGAACCTTTGAAGAATGCCTTATACGCAAGCCTTGTAGCACTTTGCCTCTGCGACCTGACACCTTGACCCATGGAGGAATTTTCCCCAAGTGTCATTTTCCTACACATGTCTCCTTGCTATGAGCATTAGTTTTTTCCTTGTGCTTGGAACTAGTATTATTGTGACACTCATTCCTCCTTTGTAACATAGCATTATTTTATTCTTTTTCAAGCTCTTCAAAATATTGAAAAAGACAAAAAAATCAGATATACCCCAAAAAGAGGACAGGCAAAGTATTTTCTTTTTATGGCAGCACAATGAGTCGCCCTTGGACAAAGCACATCCTTTCGTTTGTTGTCAAGAATTTGTATTTAATATGACCTTAGGAAGTTGTTCTCGCTACATAGAGTTGTGTCCTCCTCCATTTGGTTATTCTTCCAAACACATGGAGAGTTTGTGTTGCCTCTTGCATCGTGAACTTATGTCAATGTCATGCTGCCTAAGTCTGATCATTTTTCATGCTATTGTCTAGGGGAATTTTTACCCAACCTAAATCGGCCTTTCTCCAGTTTGTCTCTTATTCTCATGCCTGTCCATCCCAAAAGTCCAATCAAGTCCTTGTTCAAAATCAATGAAGTTCTTTGCCTAATCACTGAGATCCTCTTGTATGTTCCCCAATGAGCCATTGAAGACCTCTGGGTAGTGAATTCATACACTCCTACCCAAGTTTTGAATATATTGAATTTGTTGCTCGATCTTTGAAGGCCTCATCTCCAGCCATCAGGCGTCATTGGCTTCTTGAAGATGGATACTATACATGTATATATTTGATTTTGAGATGTATATCCATTGTGAATTGATCGCGGATACACTTTATATAGTTATATGACATGGATATGCATTGTATTTGATTGGAATCCATTATTTATTTCATCCCGAGCATGGGTATGCCCGCCTCAGAGACAATTGTTATTTTTATAGATGGTACCTCCCGAACTCTGGTCCTGAGCTCACTCGCTTCATACGTTGGTGAATATTTTGTAATGTATTTCGGCCATTAGATGCTCTTCTGACCTCACACATTAGGGGGCATCTGTTATAACCCTAAATTTCACCATACATGTATACTTGGAATTTGTCCCTCTTGCTTGCTATTTTTTCCAAGCCATCACTGAGCAGCTCTTCTTAAAAACACTATTTTTAAAGATGTGCACACCCTGCACCACTATTTCCCACATACACATGCTTGATGCACCACTATAGCTCGCATACGTACACTAGATGTACCATTACAGCCCATGTATACCCACAAAAGTTGCAAAAATTAAAAAGTTGCAAGGAATTTGTTGAGATTACGGGCTATTGGGTAGTTTTCCAACTGTCTCACCGCCTATAGCTCATCACCCAACCGAATAACCATCCTTTTTTCATATAAAAGGAGGTGTTGGGGTCTCATTCGAGACATAAGAATAAGAACAATGAAACTCTACCTGTTTCACATCCCCTCCTTGCCCCAAGAATTTGCAGCCACCTTGTGAGATTTACATCAGAATTTCCCATTCTATCCCTTTTTCCTCCATCATAAGCCTATGCCATTTCCCTAGAAGAAGTGTGAGAGGAGAAAGATACATGGAAGTGCAGTTGGAGCTTCGTGAAGAGGAGCCCGGACCAGGTTTGTGGAGCAGTCGTCGATCTCATTATAAGAAACTTTGTGATATCAATAAAAGGAATACTTTTTCTGTCCCAAAATATGATGTGTCAAATATTTATGTTTTATTTATGTTTTATACTGTCATCTAACCCATAATTCATATATGAGATGCATGTCCATAGTTCCATGTTTGTCTATTTGTGAATGCAGGTTAGCCTTGGGAGGATACTTGTAGTCAATAGAGCAATCGAATGCGAAAGGATCGACATCGGATGCAAAGTTAAAAGTAGAGTTACCGAATCTTTTCACTTTGTATTTCATGCATGAATGTGGGGTATATTTGGGGTAGTTATAAAAAGTAGGAGAATTTTAGACGATTAGATCTGCCTACATGTTGAACCCTATTGTAGTCCATAGGGGGGTTTTCCCACTATAGCATCATCTCTCAAATCATATGCACAACATCACCAAGATGTGCATCTAACAATGAACCAAAATTATGCCTCCAGCATGTGACAACATCACCAAGCTATGCCTCAACATGTATCATACCATCATCAAGATACGTGTCTCAACCATGTACCAAAACATCAATAATATGCAACCAACCATATACCTCAGACATGTGCCAAAACAATGTACCAAAATGTGTGCCTTAACCATGTACCATATCATTCATGATATGCCTCAACCAAATACCAAAATATATTCCATAAACCATGTACCATAATATCACCAAGAAATTTACCTCATACATGTGCCAAAGATATACCTCAAACCATGCACCAAATATGTTCCTCATGCATGTGCCAATGCCTCAACAATATAGTAAATACATGCCTCAAGCATGCATCATAACATCACCAATGTATAACCCTCAAAACATGCATATAAACATACTTGTAACTCTGTATCAAACATGGTGAATTATCATACCTTTCTCAGACTTTCAACAACCTGGAACAAGCATATTTCTCAAATTTCCCTCAGCCTCGCTGGATAGAGACCATTTATCTGGCAAGGCCTCATGTGGCGAGCGTCGTACAACCCACGAGGATGCCTCGTGGATCACCTATAGCTTGACTCGTGGAGATTAGCTAAATTATTTTTTTTCATAAACCCTTTGCTCTCCTATGCAATTATGAGACCTTCACCTTCTTATTCCTTTGCTACCTCAAATTCACCACATCATATTCACCAATAGATCACTTGCTCACTTGATATATATTCAATAACTTTACTTGTACAAATGAGAGGCTTCTTGTTGTGTATTTATACTTCTAAGTAACTTCTTTCTTTATTTTTAGGGTCAGCCTGTACTTTCTTGTTATAACTATTTTACCCTTAATTAATGACTCGTAACTTCTTGTTGTAATAATTTAGTGTCTTCTTAACCATTCTTCGGAGCTTTCAACTTCATGAAGGCATAACTCAACTATGAGGAACTACATGACGTACCACCTACTGATGGAAACATCATGACAAGGAATATCCATCTATGAGGGTATTCCATGCATTTTCATTTCCCTTCATCCTCTTCTTCCTCAAACAACTTCGGGATCCATGACCACACCTCTAGTTTTCTTGCAGACTTATTCAAAGAATATTCCCATGAGGGCCATGCTTAAAGCTACGCCATCAAGAGACCACTTTGGATATTTCTCCAAATACACCCATCACTTATTCCTTAAAATAAACCCATCACTTCTAGATGCTTATTCTGGGGTTGACTAGGGTTGACATCAATGAAAACCAACAATCCAACAATCTCCCCCTTTGGAATTGATGGAAACACTCATGCTCCCCCTATGACCATGGATGATTTTAAGGATATAAATTTATATTAAACTGTAGAAACATGGGATACTATTACTTGTCCTTAATAGGAAAAATGTAAAATGTTTGGCAATAGTTTTGTAAAAATATTCAAATTCATAAGGATTTTATATAGTTTCTATAAAAGTTTGGTGATTTTTAAGGTCAAACAATTTTATTCTGTGGAATTTTGGGTGAATCATTTTTAGAAAAAATTTGAAATCGACAAATTGTTTTTTGGGAAAAAACATGGAAAATTATCCAATTTTCAAAATTTAGCCCCTAAAATCATCTATGCATGTGACCATCACTTTTGATCTCTCTCTTTTGATGTTTCTCTCCCCCTTTTACATCAATGAAAAAGGGTATCTCCCCTTGGGGATTATCCCCCTGTCTTCATGCTTCTGATCTTACTCTTCTGATATTTTGCTTTCTCCCCTTTTGTCATCGTGGGAGAAAGGCTAACCTCCTTTGTCGATATGTCTCCCCCTGTCTTCATGATTCTGATCTTTCTTTCCTGATCTCTTTGTACTGATGATTTCCCTTCCTTTGACTTCTCTGCAAGATTTCATGTAGATCAATGTGGGGCTTCTTGTACTTACTTCATTTACTCTCTTTCAGTGATTCTTATCCATTGTTGCTTCCTCTTGTAATTCACTGAAAATATATAAAAATAATTCAAATTTACTTGACTTCAATTCTTTATGGCTTGTCATTTTTACTACTCAAACATTAATGACCACATCATTCAACAGTTTCCCTCTGATGATATAACGTTTTTTGACAGTTTCTCTTCCCCTTTCTTGATGTTCCTTTCGTTGCTTGTCTTCTTGTGACTAACTAATTTCACTTGTCAATATGCTTTCATTCATTATGAAATATCTATCTAGACCTGCCAAAAATCTCATGAATCTATCTCTGTCCATAAAATTGTCCATGACTTTGGTAATCAACTACGCACAATGTTGTCCCATCTATCACTTTACTCTTTTGAATATTTCTTTGACTTTGTTGTAACTAATCACCGCATATTCTTGATAATAAATTTGTCTTCTCAGCATGAAAATCAAACTCTACATGTTTGGTACAATCTGTACTAAATATATCCATGCTTGAATACAAACGTGAAATACAAGCATGAATCACTGACTTAAATCATTCTGAATTTGCCTTTCCAAAATCTGTAAACACTTCATACTGATCGAAAGATAGTTCTGTGATATGTAGAGCTACTACTTAGACTCCCCATCTTTAATATTCATATTTACTGGGAGTCTCCAAGTTGGATATCTCATGAAGGTGGAGGAATTCTCCGTAATGCAGAGTAATATTTCTCTTCGCTTATGGATTTATCATCTTTCTAAATTCTAACAACTTCATCTTTTCTTGTAGATACATCATGATCTCGCACTATTCTTCATTCACCTTCTCTTCATTTACCTATTCTTTCTTTAGTTTCCAAACCTTCTTTCATCTGATATCAATTTTTTCTTTCATGGAAGTATCGATCATGCTTCTATAATCACAGCCTATGTATCCATAGTTGTGGCATATGTAACATTCAATATTGTATGGAGCCACATAAACATTTCTTACTTGATTATTTCTTCCATAAGCTCTGCAATCTACAACTTTATGTCCAAAGTTATTACAGGTAAAACAATAATCATAAAAGAAACTTTGATACCTAGGAGTGAATGATATTATTTGTGATGTAGTCCTTCTAAATTCGTGCCTTGGTTTATCACGATCTTCTCTTCTGTTGTTTCCTTCACAATGGTTGAATCTTATTTGATACCTGAAAGTGGAGGGTCTTCTTTGATATATGTCTCTTCTGTAATATTATTTTTGAGTCTTCTCTATTTCTAGAATGTTCTCCTTTAAGGCATCACATTCTTCCTTCTTGATAGGGCCTCTAATGAATTCCTCATAAATCTTAGCCTTTTCTTTATTCTTCCTTTCTAGTAACCTATAAAATTTCTCTTCAACTTTCTTTACTGATGGTGTGGAGCTTCCTCTCTCTTCAAGGTTCTTGTTGAGCTTGACTACTTTAACTCTTAATGTGACAACTTATTCTTCAAGCTTCTCGCAATCTCCTTATTTCTTCATCGTCTGTATCTTCATAACTTCTTTCATTCTCTTTGTTTCTTCAAGTTGGGTCTTCAAGGTGATGATTTTTTCTTAAAGTCTACTTTCTTGTTGACTAAATTTTTCTTCAAGCTTGTTTAAGTCCTCGGATCTTTCCTTAAGATGACTTGTCAAAAATTCTTCTCTCTTCTCTACTTCCTTTCTTTGTGATCCTATTTCGGCTTCCAAACACCATTTCTCGTTCAACTAATCCTTGAGAGTTTCTTCAATCACTTTGGATTCTTGCAACTGAGATTTTAGGTTTATGATAATCTATTGGGATTCTTCATATTTTTTGTTCAATTCTTCCTTGAGGGACTTGTTTTCCTTCCTTTCTTTTTTTAACTCACTTAAGACACTAATTAGTTGAGCTTCAAATTTCATTATGCCTTCTTCACATTCTTCTTCTTTTGAATCTGTCTAACATGATGAGAATATCCCTTCTTGTTCTGTCCCCGCATCTTCTTTAATATGCTCTGGCTCTGTGATGTTATAATATCCCTTGGAATAGAGATTATGTATCTTATCACATAGATCTTTGGATGGTGAACATTTTTCCACTTTGTATTTTATCGGATCAGGTAATCCTTCCATGATGAAATCCATTTCTCTTTTGTTGTTTCTCTTCAATTCCTTCTTGGATGCAGTATTTGGTTTCTTGGAAGTGGTGTATGTTGTAACAATTGATTGTCAAACTTCAAATCCCTATGCATGTGAAAATGGTTTCATTCTTATGCACCATATTTCATAGTTCAAACCATTCTAACCGCCAAACATTAGCACTCCATTCTTAGTGAAATCCATGATATACCTTCCAGGGGTTAAAATAATTCTTGAAGGACCTACTCTGATACCAATTGTTGGAATACTGAGATGGGGAGTGAATCAATATTGAGCATTTTTTACCATTTCTTTTCAAAACATGTGAACATTAACTTTATCAGTAGTATATCATTTTCATTCAATATATCATAATAAATGTCAATCAATAGTGCATAAAAAATATCCACAGATAAATAGTACATCAAAATTTACATGGAAACCCAAATGGAAGAAAACCACGGAATGCTTTCTTATATATATCAAAGATTACATTCATAGGAAGCACCAACTTTTAGATTCTCTATAACCAACTGGAAGAAGGATCCAACCCCATATTTATAGGCTCCAACCTAAAGGAAGCTCCAACTCCCTATGTTCTCAAGCTACACTTGGATGGAGGCTCCAACCCCCTATTTTACAGGCTCCAACCTAAAGGAAGCTTCAACTCCTTGTGTTATCTAGCTCCAACTAGAAGGAGGATATGATCCCCTGATTTAAAGGCTCCAACCTAAAGGAAGCTCCAAATCCTTGTGTTCTCCAGCACCAACTTGAAGGAGGCTACAATCCCCTTTCCTTGCCCCATCCTGCCTCCCTAAAATATAAGTGTATACTCAACCTGTCACTACCACTAATGCTTTCACTGACACTATAATTGATACATCAACTGGTCATTGTCACATCAACCTATCACTGTGAATGTCACATCAACCTGTCACTATCACCATCACATCAACATGTCACTATCACTCTCACATCAACCTATCACTACCACCAATACAGTCACTTTCACTGATATCGCATCATCATCAAATCTAGATCAAAATCAGAACCACATACAACTCATACCAATATCACCAAGATCATGTATCAAATCATATGCACAACATCACCAAGATGTGCATCTAACAATGAATCACATTTATGCCTCTAGCATGTACCAACATCACCAAGCTATGCCTCAACATGTATCATACCATAATCAAGATATGAATCTCAATCATGTTCTGATGCAGGAGCACCACCAGCAAAGCACGAGTGGAAGACAACTCAATGCACTAGCACGCATTTTGAAGAAATGATTTTGAATTTAAGAAGGCATGTCATGAAATATTTTGAAAAGACTGAAAATTATAAACATATTTAATGTTTTAAAGTTGGATGATCACATGAGAGCGATGGGGAATGTATTTTCTTTTAATGTAGTAGCTTGCAGTACAAATTTAATGCGTATTGTTTAGGAGGAACAGTTGAGCCTTTGAGAACTGTTGCAAGGAGTGCACAGTCATCCTTCAAGAGTCAATATTGAAGGAAGTTTGTTGCAAGGCATACGCAAAGTCGATACTTGGTTAAGTATTTGAAGGAGTCATTTTGAGAAGTTTAGAGTGTCAAGGAGAAACAAGCCCAAGAAGATAACTTGGATCTTTGTATGTAAGTGTGCACATTGTTCGCAAGGAGTGAGTTATAGAGTCTTTCGACTCACAAGTTCGGGAGGAGTAGCCTAATTTTTTTGCAGGAGGGTGTAAGAAAACCTGTTGCAAGGCATGCATAGGGAGAGTTTCGACTAAGTGTCGAATAAACCTTCTAATAAGTTAATGTGTTTGAAGAAGAACAAGATCTGAAGAGATAGTAGGTGAGAATTCTTCGTTTGGGAGGAACCTATTAAAGATTCCACAAATTAATGAGAAAGATCCATTCAGAGGAAAAGGGATCATTCCAGACCATCAAATCTAGGGTAGTTGCATGGAGGATAGACGTGGAAGTCTTACGGCACTTCGTGTCTCAGAGGATTTAAGGAGTTTGAGGAGCGGAGATTGTCGAAGTCCTCAATCCCTGAAGATATCTCAATCGTTGGTTGTAGCAAGGGTACATGACAGCAGATTGAAGAGTTTGAAAGGTAGAGTTCTAAGAGGTTTGAGTGGAGAAAAGGTCAGGTTTCGCGAAGTTGCGAAGAGTGAGGAGATCTGGACTGTTGATCCATAATAACACGTGACAGAGATCCGTGTAGTTTGGGAGAAAGGTACTTTGGAGTAAAGAAGGTGAGAAAAAGCTAAAACTCCTGAGGTGCAAAGTAGCGAAGCCTACAGAAGTCGTTGATCTGAGGAGGACATGTTTTGTCATATCACAGGATCTAGAAGTGTGCATCAGACGAGAGGTAAGAAGCTAAATCCTAGCCATTGATTGCATGGACACGTGGTTTCTTCTCCGTCACTTCGGAGATAGAGATTTTCGGGGGAAATCGATAGGTGAATTCCTAAGGTCTGAAGTCCCGAGTGTCGAATCCCATCGGAACCGTCTATTGGAAGATGACGCACGGTGCTCAATCCAGAGCATCGCATAGAATATACTTCGGGAAAAAGGAGTTGTCGCATTCAGAACTTTTGAACTCCGAAGTAAATCACATTCATTGGTTGTCGAAGGTTCGTGGATATAGATCTAGTCCTAGTTGAAATCGTCGATTCAGAGATCGAGAAAACGGGAGTAAGATTCTTGAAAAATATCCGAAGAGCGAAGTCGTGAAGGGAGATGGGCCACGATCAAAGCCCATGGTCATATTGGAGAAGAGTCTAGCACAGGAGATAGCACTCACATTTTGGTGTTTCCAAAGGCACCAGAAATCGGTTGTGCGGGTAATTTGAACATGCGGGTAACATGAAAAGGACCTGTGTGTCTTTTGTTTAAGATCTATTGAAGGCCTGAAGAGCCGATTCAATTCAATATTTTGAAGATCTAATACCGGGAGGTCATAGAGCCCCTAGGGGAGGAGGGGGGTCCTACATCAAGTGGTATCAGAGCCACATAATTTATTTATGTAGGAAGGAAATAAGGAAGTAGTCTGATAACATATGGTGGTATCAAATACATCAAGTGGTAGTTGTGCAAAGGAGAAAGTTCAACACAATGCCGCCTAGGATATGTGAGGAGCCACTTGTAGAAAATCAAGCGATGGAAAGGGAGATGAGAGAGCTCTGAGAAAGATTGGATGGTATGGAGACAATGCAAAGGAGAGCACCTGATGTTGGAGACGTCAGTGATGTAGAAATCGAATTGAGGGAAATTGAAGAAGTTGTAGTAGAGAATGTTGTAGAAGAACGCTTGTTGAAAGCTGTTGTGAAATTGGGAGCTAAAGAAACAATAGACACCCCGATGTATGAAGGCAATTTAAATGTTGAGGAATTGTTGGATTGAATAAGATCCATGGACAAGTACTTCGACTATGAAGACGTCGATGAAGAGAGAAAGGTGAGGCATGTTGTGACTAGGTTAAAATGACATGCATCGATGTGGTGGGATGAAATGCAAGCTGAAAAAAGATGCAAAGGCAAGTAAAAGATTAGGAGTTGGGATAGAATGGTAGCCAATTTGAAGGCTAAATTCATACCTAAGGACTATCAAATAAATCTATTCAGGAAGTTGAAAAACTTGAGGCAAAAGGGAATGACTGTGAAATAATACACAGAGTATTTCTATAGGTTGAATATCAGGGTTGGACAGAGAGAAAAGGATGATGAAAAAGTTTTCAGGTATATCAATGGCCTGAGATATGAGATCCAGGACAAAATCAACATGATGACAATGAGAACAATGGAGGGCTCTTATCAGATTGTCCTGAAGGTAGAAGAGAAGTTGGCCAGAAAATAGAGCCAGCGAAGTAGAGGAAGAAGTCTAAATAGAGGCAAAGGAGTTGCCCATGACAAGGCACAGAAGCCCAAAGTTGAGATGGAAAAACCACATAGTCACTCAGAAAGAGGAGGAATTTCCCGAGGGAGACAGTACGTCGGACGAAATTATTTTTCTAGAGGAAGAGGAAAAGGTAGAGGAGGAGATGTGAAGTATTATGCATGTGGAAAGACAGGACATGTGTCTTGGGAAATCCCCAAGAGAAAGAAATAAGGAGGAGGTAAAGCTCACATTTTGGAATCGTAGAAGCAGAATGTTGAAGCAGAAGGAGTAGAATATGGGAGATCTTTGATGATGAAGAAGGTTTTTTTGAGGTAAGAGCCAGGGGTTGAAAAACTAGTGCAGAGGAACAGTTTGTTCAAGACATCTTGCAAGACTAAGGATAGAGTGTGCAGGGTGATAATTGACAGTGGAAGCATCGATAACTTAGTATCCACAGAGATGGTGGAGAAGTTGGAGATGGAGAAAACTGCACATCCGATGTCATATAAAGTCTCATGGCTGCAGAAAGTTCACCAGGTAATGGTAACTAAACAATGCCTCGTTGAATTTAAAATAGGAGGATATAGAGATGATATTTTATGTGATTTGATTCCCATGGACGTATGTCATGTTTTGTTGGGAAGACCATGGTAGTATGATAGGAATTTCATTCATGATGGGATAAAGAATACTTATATTTTGGAGAAAAATGGTAGGACACACATGTTGCTTCCAATTGAGGAAAAGAAAGTGAAGGAAGAAGCCATCACAAGTATACTTCTCATGAGTGGGAACGAACTTCTGAGTGAAGTTAAGAAGGAACAGGAGATGCAATTTGTTGTGGTGAGGAAACCCATAGTTTTCCTTACAAGTACTTCTATGGATGACATGTCTGAAGAAGTTCAAGAGTTGTTAGAGAATTCCATTGATATAGTAGTGGATGAGTTTCCAATCTCATTGCCACCTATCAGAAATATCAGCCATCACATTGATCTAATACCAGGAGAGATTCTGTCGAACAAAGAAGCATACAAATTAACACCTCAAGAGAATGAGGACGTAAAGAATAAAATCCAGGATTTGATGGACAAGGGGTGGTCATAGAAAGCTTGAGTCCATGTGTAGTACCTATTGTGTTAAGCCCGAAGAAGGATAGAGGATGGAGAATGTGTATAGACTCAAGAGCCATAAACCAGATCACCATCATGTACAAATTTCCTTTACCGAGAATGGATGACTTAATGGATTTTTTGAGTGGAGAGAATAATTTTTCAAAGATTGATATGAAAAGTGGATATCATCGGATAAGAATGAGAGAAGGTGATGAGTGGAAAACAACCTTCAAGACAAATGAATGGTTGTATGAGTGGCGTGTTATGCCATTTTGATTAATAAATGCGCCAAGTAATTTTATGAGATTGATGAATGAGGTATTAAAATATTTCATTGGTAAGTTTGTAATCATATATCTAGATGATATATTGGTCTTTAGTAAAACTAAATAAGAGCTTTTGAGGCACTTAACGTTGGTAATGAGAAGATTGTAGTGGGAGAACCTATTGGTAAATATGAGGAAATCCTCTTTTATTGTAACACACCCATTACAAAAAGAAAAAAATTTGTCGATTCTTCGAGAATCAAAATCCCCGAAATACTCACGGGGGCCTAGCGTCAGCTATTTCCTCATATGTTCACCTCCATGTGGTTGTGGGTCATGACTAAGGGCCGAACCAATACGACGTCTCTTCGCACTTCGCAACTCAGTGCTACCATAACGTCAAGTCTTTCGAATCTGCAAACCCCGAAGATTGAAACAGCGAAACGCCGAACCCCGACAGGGCTAGCAAATGGCAAGTTTCCCTCCAAAGGGAGATCGATGGTCATAAGCCTCCCCTGATTCAACGGTATGGATCCTTCCGAGTTTTTGGTATTCGGGAGTTTGAAATGCAACGACTCCAAGACTCTTTGTCATTCAAATCTCTGAATTTTGTTATGGGAATTTGTGTAAGAGATCGACGGCTCTTAAGAGTGTGGATCCAATGGTCCACGAGATTTCGGGACTTTTCCCTAAACTCTGACCGCTCACCACATATCTCTTTTGATGGACGGTCTAGATTCCTTCGGGACTTATCTTTTCTATTTCCAAGAACATCGAGAGTTCGGGTATCGGGATTTCGCGATTTGTGAAGGCAAGGTTTCTTGCCCTTTGGTTTCCTGGATGTCGAAACGCTGAAACTTCGACTAGCAGCCACATGTCCCTCCGATGAACGGTGGTGACCTTCAGCCAAGATCAACGATCAGGATCTCTTTGGGATGATCAATGGTCACGATCAAATCTTGTCTTTCCTTAATCTCATTCACACCTCATGCCATTTTGGGGTTTCGGTGATCGAGATTACGCGACTCACAAAGAAAAGGGTTCTTGCCCTTTGGTTTCCCGGGTGCCGAAACGCCGAAGAAATTACCAGCATCCACGTGTACTCTATAGATGGACAGTACAGGTACTTCCATCGACTATGGGGATATACGGTCCCGATTCCTTCATCTCTTGCAAGGGTAAAAAGGGTCGTGGAATTAAGGTTTGTGTCTCTTCCTCAAATCTAACGGTCATTACAGCCCTTGGAACCTTCGAGAGGATCACATTCGTGCATTGATTGCAAAGGCAGAGAGGGGTCAAGGTACTATCGTCCATGTTCCTTCCCCACATCTAATGGTTATTACCGACCTTGGATCCTCCGAAAGGATCTCATGACATGTGGCCTCCTTTAATCAGACAGACCAGATCTATTTCGAGATTTCCACCATGGAGTGTCCCGATCTCTTGTCATCAGGACTCCCGAATTCTCCAAATCCGAAACCCCAATACCGACTCTTCTTTCGGGAATTTCGCCCCTATTCATGAGGGCTTAACCCTCATGTATCTCCTGACAGATCCATCGACTATCAAGTTTTCTAACTAAGATCTGATGGTTCAGATTGTGCCACGTTGTGCACTCTCCCACTGCTCCCTGGATGTGGAAAAACCAATGGTCCAGATACTCTCACGGACCTTGGGGATCTACGGTCCCGATTTCTTCGCTACTCACGAAGATAAAGGAAAAGGGTTAAGGCATGTAATGTCCTCGTTTCTTCCTCCAACCTAATGGTCGTGAATGACCGCAGATCTTCTGACAGGATATCATCCATCGATCGAAACCTATCCCTACATTGCTATTTCGAGATTTCAAGAGGATCATTCTTCCTCGTACAGGGTTACTAAAACTTGCGCCTTCAAATCCTTTTCTAGGTTATTGGTAAGCTCTCCAAGAAGGGTATCTCTATGGGGAGGTCTATTCCAGGTATTCCTGGGGACGAATAAGGACATAGATCTCCCAAAAGCAGACTTGAGGTCCAAATTAATACAATATGCATATATATATATATATATATATATATATATATATATATACAAATCTATCTATAACATAAGCCATATGTGGTCCTTCTAGTAAAAGCATGCAACCACCATTTCTGATCAAAACACTACACAGACAGTCTTAAAATCAAACCATTCACAAACTGCACAGACTATGAGCATACATGTCAGCATATAAATTTCAAGATGCAAGATGTAAACACTTATCATAAATAACATCGGATGTGACTACAACTGCTGAGAGGGGTGCTTGTTTCCACCCAACCGTAGGCTAGGTGACTCCCAATGAATTTACCACTAGCCACCCCCGAGCTGAGACCACGATGTTGCAAGACTGTGTCTCTGTTTTCTAGTGACCGAGAACGAAGGTTACTCTCCTTCTTCTCTGTTATCACTCACTCTGTATTTTTCCAGAGTTCTCTTCCTCTTTCCCTCGCATCTTCCCTTGATCGCCCACACTTCCTGCCTTTTCTTTGTTCGGCGAGGTTGCATGTGGCACGATTTTCCTCGCAATGGTCAAGTTTGAAGACTCTACGGATGGGCGGTTCACCCCCATCCCTCATTACTCATGAGGATCCCTTTACCTACCAATCCTGACGAGTCATTTAATTCGGGTCTAGCGAGCCACTCTTGGTTCTCTGGGCCAGTGAAGTCCAAATACGGTATTGGTTTCGGTGGAAGTTAACACCACCATTCCAGGTGCCTTCCACCACCTTTCTCCAGCCATCGTGGTCTCTTTTTCAACACATCCCCTCTCAGGAATCCTGCAATATATATATATATATATATATATATATAATATTATTCACATTCATCAACCTTTCTCACAAGGTCCATTCACATCACACATTCACATTTCCGAGTTTTCCACAATACTTGGCCAGTATAGTTATTTTTACAGACTAGGGGAAACATGGTGTTACAATTCTCTCCCCTTTAAAGGAACATCATCCTCGATGTTCTATCTATCAACTTGACATGCATGTACAGGTGTAAGCAAAATCAGATATGCCCGTTTCATGGCATCCTCCATTTCCCATGTAGCCTCATCTGGGCCAAAATGTTTCCACTTCACCTTGACCTGTGCAATGGTTCGGTTCCAGAGTGGGGTTTCCTTTCTGTCTAGTATGCATTGAGGTTCTGGTAGAAACTCTCCCTCCCATTCCACCTGAATCACAGACCAATCAATTATATGGTTAGCATCATGTACATGTTTCTTCAATAATGAGACATGGAAAACGTTATGTGCTTTGATTGTGGGAGGAAGTGCTAGCCTATAGGCTACAGGTCCCACTCTATCTAGAACCTCAAAGAGACCACAATACTGAGGTTCCAATTTGGCACAAGCTCCCATTTTTAGGGAACTTTCCCTGTGCCTAACTCTAAGATATACATGATCTTTCGCTTTGAACTATCTTGGAATTCTCTTTTGGTCAGCATAACTTTTCTGTCTGTTCTGAGCGACCTTCAAGTTTTGTTTTATCTGAGTCACTTGCTATTCCATTTCTTTCAACATGTCAGGTCCAAAAGAAATCCTGTTTACAAGATTACTCCAGCTGACTAGAGTGTTACATGGTCTACCATAGAGGACTTCGAAGGGACTCATCTTTAAGGATGCTTGGTAGCTGTTGTTGTAGGCGAATTCTACCAATGGCAGGTAGTCTTCCCACTTCCTTGGTTGGTGCATTACATGCATTATTAGAATGTCTTCAAGTATTTGGTTCACTCTTTTTGTTTGTCCGTCGGTTTGAGGGTGATAGGCGGTGCTAAACAACAATTTGGTCTCTAAACCAGCCATCAGTGACTTCCAAAAGTTGGAAGTAAATTTTGTATCTCTATCAGACAAGATCTCTTTCGGCATACCATGCAGTTTGAATATCTCCTTCATGAATACCTGGGCGATATCGATTGCTTTCCAAGTTGATTTCACTGGAATGAAATGAGAAGACTTGCTCAATTTATCCACCACTACCATAATGGCATCGTTATGTTTGGTTGAGGTTGGTAATCCAGTGATGAAATCCATGGAGATGGTTTCCCATTTCCATTCTAGGATTGCTAAAGGTTGCAATAATCCTTATAGGTGTCGATGTTCTGTTTTAACCTGCTGGCACTCTATGCATTTGGCTAAGTACTCGGCTATGTCTTTCTTCAATCCAGGCCAATAAAATTGTTTCCTGGTGGCAGTGATCATTTTCTGGTATCCTGGATGACTAGTATAGGACCTTTTATGTAGTTCATCCATAATGAACCTCTTCAAGTCGTCACAATTTGGAATATAAAATCTACTTCTGTAAGTGAGCAGACCTCCTTCGGTCATCTGGTAGCCTTCATATTTTTCTCCGGTGGGTCCTTGTTGTAGGTACATGGTCACGGTCTAGATGAAGGGATTTGTTTCTTGTGCATTTCTGATTCTTTCCTTGACATCTGTCTCGTAGGTGCTCACTGTTGTCAGGTGAATTGTTTTCATACTTCTGCTAAGGGCATTGGCCACCCTATTTTCCTTTCCTTTAATGTGTTTGATTTCGAAATCAAACTCGCTAAGGGGGGCCATCCACCTAGCTTGTCTAGCATTGAGCTTTGGTTGATCAAACAAGCATCGCAATCCACAGTGATCTGTCATAAGTACAAATTTACTTCCCAGGAGGTAATGCCTCCACATTTTCAAGGCATGCACTATGGCAGCCAGCTCTAGATCATGGGTCACATAGTTGACTTCATGCTCGTTCCATTTTCGGGATTCATAACAGATCAAACTTCCTTTCTGCATAAGGACTCCTCTGAGCCCTTCCTTATAGGCATCTGTGCACACGAGGAAGTCATCTTCTGGATCGGTGATTTTCAGCATGAGTGCATGGGTCAGTATATGTTTCAGCGTTTGAAATATTTCTTCACATTTCTGTGTCCACGCGAATTTTGTCCCCTTCTTCTGGAGGGCAGTGATTGGACAACCAATCTTGAAGAATCCTTTTATAAATCTCCTATAGTATCCTACTAGTCCCATAAAGGATTTGATGTCTGAAATATCCTTTGGGGTAGGCCATTCCATGATAGACCTGGTTTTATCAGGGTCTACCGCTACTCCTTCTTCAGAGAGAACATGCCCTAAGTAATGTATTTTCTTCTAGAAGAATTCACATTTGTTGAATTTGGCATAGAGATGATGTTCTCTTAGCACTTGCAGCACAAGTCTAAGATGCTC
Organism: Picea engelmannii; assembly: GCA_009831015.1. Classification (NCBI taxonomy): domain Eukaryota; kingdom Viridiplantae; phylum Streptophyta; class Pinopsida; order Pinales; family Pinaceae; genus Picea; species Picea engelmannii. Next base: position 17,730 of record ML809337.1, read on the forward strand.
TTCATGCTCCTTTCTGTTCTTGGAGTAAATTAATATATCGTCAATAAAAACAAGCACAAATTTTTCTAGGAACTTGTTGAGTACATTGTTCATCAAGCACATAAAAGTGGCAGGGGCATTGGTCAACCCAAATGGCACCACAACAAACTCATAGTGACCATACCTCATTCGGAAGGCAGTTTTATGGATGTCTTTGCCCTTGATTCAGACTTGATGGTATCCCGACCTCAAATCGATCTTTGAGAAAATAGACGCACCCCCCAATTGATCGAATAGATCATCGATCCTGGGAAAGGGGTACTTGTTCTTTATGGTTACCTTATTGAGTTGCCTATAATATATACACAGTCTAAGGGTACCGTCCTTCTTTTTCATGAATAGGACTGGTGCTCCCCATGGAGACACACTGGGTCGAATCTAGCCCTTATCCATCATTTCTTTTAATTGAAACTTGAGTTCAACTAACTCGAGTGTACTCATCCGGTAGGGAGTCCTAGACATTGGCACCACTCCTGGTGCAAGTTCTATCGAGAAGTCTATGTCCCTTCTCGGAGGTAAACCTAGTACCTCTTCCAGAAACACATCTCTGTATTCTCTCAGGATAGGGTGATCGTCAAGGCTTGGTTTGTCACCTTCGATTGTTTTCAACAACTGTATTGCATATAGGGGACATCCCTTTTAGAAATACTTTCTTATCCCTTGGAGGGTTATTTTTTTCGGATCCCTTGAAGGGTTATTTTTTTCCCTTCTTTACTTACACATTATAAGGTTTTGCGGTAACAGTCCAATCTGGCTTTATGGGCAGCTAGCCAGTCCATACCATTCAATAGATCATATGATCCCAGGGGTAATAAGTTAAGGGTTGTTTGGGTGGGGAATTCACCCAACATTAATTCGCAGGCTGGTATGACCTCTGCTATCCTTCTTTTGGTGCTAGTGGCTAACTGTACCAACCATGGCTTGGTATGTTTTTGTGGCTGTATTTTACACTTATCAACAGCTTTAGGGGCTATGTAACTCAAACTTGAACCAGGGTCAATTAAAATAGACACTAGATGGTTGGAAATCATACCTTCTATTTCCACTACTGAAGATTGGTGGTCGGCTTGGTTATTATCCAAGGCTGCATAAATTTGTGGCACACTCCTGGCCACATCATTGACGGTGGTAGTTTCCTGGATGTTATAAATCCTCTGACTATTCTGTTGTCAGTGTGGACAGTCTCTCAATAGATGTTCTTCCCCGCAACCCCAGCATTTCAAAGGTTCTCTCTTTGGGTTATCACTCTTCACCGATATGGGTCCAGAAGTTTTATTTCCGCTCAAGGAGGGAAAATTTTGTTGGTGCATACTTCGGGCTGGGAAGCTCATTCTTGGGTTATTCTTATAGTTCTTAAATCATGGGGATTTAATTTCCTTTTTCTAAAATCTTGAACTATTCTTCTGTTTCCATCCTTCACGAGGCTCTGCTCGATGCCCAAACTGTTCATGACAATAGGTTTCCTTTTGAATAGTGCATTCTAGAGTCTTTGGCTCATCAAATTCAATTCTATTTCGATAGTCCTTGGGTAGTCCATCGATGAAGCACTGCACCTTTGCCTTTTCTGCCTTGATATAGGGTACATACCTCAACAAATCGAGGAATTTGTTGACATATTCTTCTATAGTAAGTTGTCCCAGTTTGAGTTCATAAAACTCTTTAGTATTTTCGTCGAAATATTTTTCCGACAGATACTTCTTCTGGAAGTACTTCTCAAACCGTTCCCAAGACAGGTCCTCTTTGCGAACCCCTTTCATGTTCTTAAGGTCTTCCCACCAAATGGAATCCTTTCCGTTCAAGTTGAAGGTGACCACTCGGGCCTTCATATTTTCTGAAAAGTCATGGACTCTGAAATACTTCTTTAGCCCAAGTAGTCAGGCCTCTGCTTCCTCTCCCTTCTTTATTTCACCATCGAAGGAGGGTGGTTTGGCCTTTTTGAATTCTTTGAATTTTCGACCTTTGGAAGACTTTTGCTTCTTCTATTTTCTTCAGGGATAGGAACTGGTTCTGCTACTAGAAGAGCCCTCTAAATCGCCAGCTTCCTTCTCAGAGGAATCATCCGACGCTTGTCCTTTACCTCTAGGGTGGACCTTTTTCGAGGTGCTCCTCTCAGTGTGGCCACTGATATGACCATGTTTCTAAGTTTAAGGTTCATGCTACATTTGTCTTTGTAGATTGGATAAACTCTGCAGTAAAAATGCATTAATTTCTGTTTGCTTTTCTTGTTCTTTCATCATCCTTTCATTGTCAACCTTGCAGCTTTGTAATTCGACCATGAGACTCCTCACAATATCGGCTAGATCTAGAGGGGTCCCTACTGCCCTTCTTTCGTCAGACTCTTCATCTCTATTGTGGGAGCCCTCTCCCACTTCATGGTGAGTCACCATACTATGTGTTGATAAATTCCCACGGTTGATCTTTCGCTTGTGTGCAAAGATGAACACTAGTTGTTAGTCAATAGTTAGATACATTTTTATAACCCATGCAAAATTCATATTTCTTTCACATGCATACACAGTCGGGTTTTCATTTTGGACTTTGACCTTTTTGAATTAAGAGGATTAAGATAGAGGGTTACTCTTTTTAAGAGTGTTCCGAACAGAGCTTCTGCACAACTCGTTCATGATCCCAAGCAGGCCGAGTGTTGTAACCATGCTCTGATACCAATTTGTAACACTCCCACTACAAAAAGAAAAATTTTCGTCGATTCTTCGAGGATCAAAATCCTCAAAATACTCACAGAGGCCTAGCATCATCTAGTTCCTCATATGTTCACCTCCATGTGGTTGTGAGTCACGACTACGGGCCAAACCAGTACGGCGTCTCTTCACACTTCACAACTCAATGCTACCAGAACATCGAGTCTTTCGACTCTGCAAACCATGAATCTTGAAATAGCGAAATGTCAAACCCCGACAGAGCTAGCGAGTGGCAAGTTTCCCTCCAAAAGGAGATCGATGGTCGTAAGCCTCCCGTGATTCAATGGTATGGATCCTTCTGGGGTTTCGGTATTAGAGAATTCGAAATGAAATGACTCCAAGACTCTTTGTCATTCAAATCTTTGAATTATGTTATGCGAATTCATGTAAGAGATCGGCAGCTCTTAAGAGTGTGGATCCAACGATCCACGGGATTTCGGGACTTTTCCCTGAACTCTGACCGCTCACCACACATCTCCTTTGATGGACGGTCTAGATTCCTTTGGGACTTCTCTTTTCTATTTCCAAGCACGTCGGGATTTCAGGTATCGGGATTTCACGATTTGCAAAGGCAAGGTTTCTTTCCCTTTGGTTTCCCAGATGTTGAAACGTCGAAACGTCAACTGGCAGCCACGTGTCCCTCTGATGGATGGCGGCGACCTTTAGCCAAGATCAATGGTCGAGATATTTTTGGGATGATCAATGATCACGATCAAATCCCGGCTTTCCTTAATCTCATTCACACCTCACGCCATTTTGGGGTTTCAGTGATCAGGATTTCATGACTCGCGAAGACAAGGGTTCTTGCCCTTTGGCTTCTTGGGTGCCGAAATGCTGAAGTTCTTACTAGCAGCCATGTGTACTCTATAGATGGATGATCCAGGTACTTACATGGACCATGGGGATCTACAATCCCGATTCCTTCATCTCTTGCAAGGGTAAAAAGGGTCGTGGCATTAAGGTCTGCGTCTCTTCCTCAAATCTAACGGTCATTGCAGACCTTGGAACCTTCGAGAGGATCAAGTTCATGCATTGCTTGCAAAGGCGGAGAGGGGTCAAGGTACTATCATCCACGTTCCTTCCCCACATCTAACGGTTGTTACCGACCTTGGATCCTCAAAAAGGATCTTGCGACATGTGGCCTCCCTTAATCGGACGGACCAGATCTATTTTGGGATTTCCACCATGGAGTGTCTCGATCTCTTGTCATCAGGACTCCTAAATTCTCGAAATCTGAAACCCCGATACCGAATCTTCTTTTAGGACTTTCGCCCCTGTTCACGAGGGCTTAACCCTCATGTATCTCCTGACAGATACATCGGTTGTCGGGTTTTCTAACTAAGATATGATGGTTCAAATCGTCCCACACTGTGCACTCTCCCATTGCTACTTGGACGTGGAAAAACTAACGGTCCAGATACTCCCACGGACCTTGGGGATCTACTGTCCCGATTTCTTCGCTACTCGTGAAGATAAAGGAAAAGGGTTAAGGCATGTAACGTCCTCGTTTCTTCCTCCAACCTAACGGTCGTGAATGACCACATATCTTCTGACGAGATCTCGTCCGTCGATCGAAACCTATCCCTACATTACTATTTCGGGATTTCAAGAGGATCATTCTTCCTCGTAGAGGGTTACTAAGACTTGCACCTTCAAATCCTTTTCCAGGTTCTTGGTAAGCTCTCCAAGAAGGGTATCTCTCTGGGGAGGTCTATTCTAGGTATTCCTAGGGACGAATAAGGACATAGATCTCCCAAAAGCAGACTTGAGGTCCAAATTAATACAATATGCGTATATATATATATATATATAACATAAGCCATACGTGGTCCTTCCAGTAAAAGCATGCAACCACCATTTCTGATCAAAACACTACACAGAAAGTCTTATACTCAAACCATTCACAAACTACATAGACTATGAGCATACATGTCAGCATATAAATTTCAAGACTCAAGATATAAACACTTATCAGAAATAACACCAGATGTGAATGCAACTGCTGAGAGGGGTTCTTGTTTCCACCCAACCGTAGGCTTAGCGACTCCCAATGAATTTACCACTAGCCACCCCCAAGCTAAGACCATGATGTTGCGAGACTGCGTCTTTGTTTGCCAGTGACTGAGAACGAAGGTTACTCTCCTTCTTCTCTGCTATCACTCACTCTGTATTTTTCTAGAGTTCTCTTCCTCTTTCCCTCGTGTCTGCCCTTGATCGCCCACACTTCTTTCCTTTTCTCTATTCAACGAGGTTGCGTGTGGCATGATTTTCCTCGCAATGGTTAGGTCTGAGGACTCTATGGATGGGCAGTTCACCCCCATCCCTCATTACTCATGAGGAACCCTTTACCTACCAATCTTGACGAGTCATTTAATTCAGGGCCAATGAGCCGTTCTTGGTTCTCCAGGCCAGTGAAGTCCAAAGACGGTATTGGTTTCGGTGGAAGTTAACGCCACCATTCCAGGTGCCTTCCACCACCTTTCTCCAGCCATCATAGTCTCTTTTTCAACACATCCCCTCTCAGCAATCCTGCAATATATATATATATATATATATAT
>ML809337.1:28829-40787 GCA_009831015.1 Picea engelmannii
ATATACTAAATTTTGGTGGCATATAGTTATGCAATGGTATATTTATTTAAGCCCCCCACGGGATATAGTGTTGGTTACATTATATTGCATACAACCAAGTTCGAGGGCTTAGGCCCTTGGCCCTTTTAAACCCCATTAATACACCACATGACTTCAAATAAACCTCAAGCCATGTATAGGTTAAGACTCATGTGATGGCACGATGGTAGTGAAGTCTTGGTAAAGATTATGGAGGTCATGGGTTCAATCCCCATTGACTCCATATATTTTGATAAACCATGACCATAATGGCCAATGGGAGGCTTCCATGTGGTAGCCTCTCATTGGCTCCCCTGTGCCACATGTTAACAACTGATTAGTCCACTTGGATGTGTTATCACTCCAGGAAACTCTCCTAGGCTGTAAGTCAAAGATGCCTGGTAACTTAATCGTTTTTGGAAACTATTTTCTCAATGATAGGTGTGGGTTTGGATCAAGATGAATATCTTAACCTCTGGATTGTATTCTCAAGACAGTCTTAACTATATTCATGCAACACAAGGCCTTCAAGAGTTATTGTCAGATAGGTTTGTATAACAAATGGATAAGAAAACTAATCAGTTAACCAAAACATACATAAACCATATATATGATGGGTCAACAAACTAGCCGAAGATGCTTATGATTCTTACTTAACAATCAAAAGTAAGATGACAGTTACCATAGGATCATTAAACAGAGAGAAAAGAATGAATTCCACTCATATGCATAGACAAAGATGAAAGAAGGTCTGACAGTAACAAATGAAAGAAGCTTGCAGGCTGATATATTAAAGAAAGTGGCTTTCATACAAAACAGTAGAATCTAGAACTCAAAATCGAACCTTTGGGTTCTACAAATGTATTTGGATTTATAGCCTTACAAGATGAAATCTAGATCTTTGAAAGATGGATCAGATTTTCTAAAAATAGTCAAATCAAAATAGATACAACAAGTGTAGGATGAGATCCTATAAAAATGGATCTAAAATACTAAAAATGGAAAGTCAAAACAAAATAGGAAAAGATCTTATCTAAGGAGTCAAACTCTATCTTGATAGCCTTCATATCCTCCAAACACTTTGAAAGATGTAGAAAACCTTCCAAGGCTAATGAATCTTCATAGGAAATTCAAATTTTCCACCTTTGGCAAAAAAGACAGTTTTTTTATCATGAACTAGGTCACCATTTTCACTTTTTCACCTTCTTAAACATTAAATACATAGAGATAAAACCTTAAATCTGATGTATTTAATTATTATGCATCTTTAGAAACCAACCTTGAAATATTTGTTGAGAAAAAGTCAAATCTGGGCAAAAATACAACCTTGCTTCCATGTAACAGGTTTCGATGGTTAAGAGATAAAAATCTAGGCCTATTAACCACTGAAAAGCTCTGCTTTTGGTGGTTAAGAGATAAAAATCTAGGCCTGTTAACCACCGAAACCTGTAACTTTATGAAAATGTTTAAAATCTTCAAAATGTATTACCTGGCTTTGTTTCTATCTTCACCCTTTTGTTATCTCCGAAGTTGGATCAAATCCTTGGTCAAGATCCTGCTTTACAACCATTGTTTCAACTTGGTTCTAGGTGCTCATCATTTTTCAAATCAACATGACCACCTAACACCAATGCCTTTTTGTTCTGAAACATTTTTCTGGGAAGCAAACTATGGGATCCATTCTGTATTCAGGTGTATTCAAACAAGAAGAAATATCATCTTCCCTATACTGAAATCTTCCAGTGGTTTAGCAAGTGTAAACACAGAGCCTCCTGCAAAAAATTGCAAAGAATCCAAGGTGGAAAAATTGGTGAACAACAATCGCTTCATTAGTATGAACATGATTCTTAGAGACTTCACAAAGCTTCATCTATGTATCTTCGACAACAACAATAATGTTTGATATATCATGATAAGATCAATATCTTCTTCTAACAGTTGGAGATATCCATAAACATGTGGAAATATCTTCAAACATCTCTTCATTCGATCTCTTTGTGCACACCTCTAACCTCTAAGACAATCAAGTCTTTGTTGTAAAGGTATGCAAGCTCAAGAAGATCTTCTTGCATATCTTCTGTCAAGTGCCCAAGATTAATATCATGATCATATATGATGGAAAAGGAATCTATAAAATCAAACTTTTTCTTTTTTGTGTTGAATAATATTGGGTTATCCATCACAACAAAACATAGTTTCGATATTTTATGTATTGAATCTTATGAGGAGCTAGAGCCTCAGTATGCACTGAAGAAAGCAAGTTCTGATAAGCTCTAATCAATCTTTTATGGGACCTGTGACTATTCAAAGGTGTAGAGAAATCATCTGGATGAAGAATCACCTTTTCAGCCCTAGCAATGCTTATAACATGCACTCTGCGCATAGTCAGCTAAACAAGGTGTTTTCAGACCCTGATAGAAAACCAAATAGATTTCATATACAGGTTAGCTGAAAAATTTTCTTGCTTATGACCGAAACGAGGCCATTGGAACAGTTGGCAATATTGCTTGACACCTGCAAAATACTTACAGTATGCTCTTCGACAACTGAATAACAACTGGAAAAATGATATTTTGATCACTCTGCGTTCTACATTTAAGGGTTTATATATATGAATACTTCCTTATATAATGTTGCACAAGAGAAAGTAGATACTGGCGTGTTTTGTTTTAATGCTACACATCCAGATTCCACAACCATATGTTTTACAACAATGGGTTAAAGGAATTTGCTTCCAGCCAGCAAACTCAGGTTGATGCTTCTTTATTTCCTTTAGCTCAAAAACCTGCAACTTCGGACCTATTGTACCCATTCAACATCTATACCAAGTTCATTTATATTTGCTTGTTGAGTTGTTGCATCTACAGAACTTGGCAATTTGAGTATTTTGAAATACCACATTTATGAAAACGCTACCTCATCTTGCAGGCAACTTTTGACTACCTTTTCGAGATCTAAATTCAGATCTGAAAGAACCATTCAAAAACTTAGTATGTTTAGTTGTCAATCGACTATTTGAGCGTGTGAAACGGACTTTCCACGACTGAGAAAAATGATTTTTCACAAGGCAGGTTACTTCTGGAAAATCTTCACTTTCGGTGGTTAAACTAGACCCGAATTTAGCCTGTTAACTACCAAAAGCTCTTCTTTCAGTGGTTAATGAGCACTTTTCAGGCCCTCCTAAACCATCGAAACTTAAGATTCTCGCTTTTTCTTGAGAATACCAAATTCAATGCTTGTTCCAAGTTTATTTTCAGAAAAAAGGCTCTCTAACAAGCCTATAAAAATTTAGAAATAAATTTTTGGACCTCTTCCTATCACCTAAAATTTGACAAAATGACAATGCTATTTTAGGAGATAACATCTGGCTCCTACTCGAGGATGGAATCCTCCCATTGAGGTTCAAAGAACAAGTAGTTCCAGTCGCCTTATCTATTGGGCTATGGAGTCATGTGGCCCGTGCAACTGTTCCTCTACAAACCTGTAGCCTTCTTTGCAATCATCCACAATTTTGTATTTGTGTCAATTCCATTGGGCTATGGAGTCATTAATAGCCTCACTAGATCTTTGCAATCTGTCCACAAATGTTCAACTGTAAACCTGCTAGCAATACCTCGCATCCATTGGGCTATGGAGTGTCAAAAGATGATTTCAAAACCTAATCCAACTCTTGTAATTTATTCAAACTCTAACAAAGTGTTGAACACAAGTTCCTGCTGCAAACTACTATACTGAAAAGGATCTCATGCTCGATGGTGAGCTTATTCTCTCTCTACTCCTACTCTAACCATTGTACTAATGCTTAATCAAGTAAACTCATGCTTCCAATGAAGCCATGGCAGACAATGATTCACTGAACCTGTTCTTGATCTTGACCCCAAAAATAAAAAAATGTACATCGAACAGTAAAGTTGTTTGAAGAGATGATAAAGCTGACTTTCACCTGACAGAAATATTTTAACATATATGTTGCTCATAATCTCAAGATAATCATAAATGGGATCATAAAATCCACAAAGAAATACCTCTTCTTGGTGTTGTCCCAACTGACTGTAATGTTTCTCTTCTTTTCCTTCACAAAACTCAATGCTGAATGTAGACTGCTTGATCTCTGTTAGAGGAAAATACAAATTCAATTTCTGATATGAACCTTTCTGCTCTTCTTCACCATCACTCTCTTTGTATCTGCTGCAGCCTATCAGTTCCTGCAAATCTTGAAACTGTAGGTTGCCCTCGTTATCTTCTACAGATCTGAAAATCTCACTCCCTGATTTATCAATTTCACCAGATGATATAAACATTTTCTCTTTGACATCAATATACTCAAAAGAAACATGTTGATCTTCTACAACAACAAGCACATCTGATATGATGCCAGATGTGTCTATGTTATAATTATCATTCAACACCTTTGAATCTTCATGACAACCATCTTTAATGGATGCGTTCAATACAAAGTCAAAAGCATCATCATGGTTATCAAAATGTGGATCAACAATTTCATGATCATAATGAAGAGTATCCTCTACTGCAACAAAGTCTTCACGAATGTTGGGATCTTTATACAGTAAATTGAACTCATGACAACATTCAGGAAATAGAAATTCATCTGAAAATATGCCTTTACAAAACACATGAAAAGCAGCATGAAAATCTGCCAAAGAGTTGATATTGGCATAAGGCAGAGACTGGTACCAATCACGAGCAATTCCCTCTAATGAGAAATAGAAGAGCCAGATATGAACATCCTCAATCACAACTTGCAACCAATGCATGTAATCATGAAAGTCCAGCAAATGTTCAGTTGGCACTTCCCATTCTTCTCCTCGAAATCTAGGAAGACTATTTTCCCATTCATCTCTACTAGGCACTGGATTAGGGTAACCGGAAATACTTGAGAAATTGCAGAACGCATGCCTCTTTGCTAAGATCTGGTTCATTTATTTACTGATGGAGTCACCAACAGATCCGTCCTTCATGGAGTCGCCACTGAATTTGTCCTTCATGGATTCACCATTAAATTCGTCCTTCATGGAGTCACCAGATAGATGATTACAACCAATGTGATGTCTAATCCTTGTCTATCATCAAGGAATAGATCTAATGTCATCTCCCAGAGAATCTGAGCTTCAATCTCCTCTCCCCGGCAATGGCGTCAATTTGTTATCACTCCAGGAAACTCTCCTAGGCTGTAAGTCAGAGATGCCTGGTAACTTAATATTTTTCGGAAACTATTTTCTCAATGATAGGTGTGGGTTTGGATCAAGATGAATATCTTAACCTCTGGATTGTATTCTCAAGAAAATCTTAACTATATTCATGCAACACAAGGCCTTCAAGAGTTATTGTCAGATAGGTTTGTATAACAAATGGATAAGAAAACTAATCAGTTAACCAAAACATACATAAACCATATATATGATGGGTCAACAAACTAGCCGAAGATGCTTATGATTCTTGCTTAAGAATCAAAAGTAAGATGATAGTTACCATAGGATCATTAAACAGAGAGAAAAGAATGAATTCCACTCATATGCATAGACAAAGATGAAAGAAGGTCTGACAATAACAAATGAAAGAAGCTTGCAGGCTGATATATTAAAGAAAGTGTCTTTCATACAAAATAGTAGAATCTAGAACTCAAAATCGAACCTTTGGGTGCTCCAAATGTCTTTGGTTTTAAATCCTTACAAGATGAAATCTAGATCCTTGAAAGATGGATCAGATTTTCTAAAAATAGTCAAATCAAAATAGATACAACAAGTGTAGGATGAGATCCTATAAAAATGGATCGAGAATACTAAAAATGGAAAGTCAAAACAAAATAGGAAAAGATCCTATATAAGGATTCAAACTCTATCTTGATAGCCTTCATATCCTCCAAACTCTTTGAGAGATGTAGAAAACCTTCCAATGAATCTTCATAGGAAATTCGAATTTGCCACCTTTGGCAAAAAAGACAGTTTTTTGCTCATGAACTAGGTCACCATTTTCACTTTTTCACCTTCCTAAACATTAAATACATCAAGATAAAACCTTAAATCTGATGTATTTAATTATTATGCATCTTTAGAAACCAACCTTGAAAGATTTGGTTGAGAAAAAGTCAGATCTGGGAAAAAATACGACCTCGCTGCCATGTAATAGGTTTTGATGGTTAAGAGATAAAAAACTGGGCCTGTTAACCACCGAAAAGCTTTGCTTTTGGTGGTTAAGAGATAAAAATATGGGCCTGTTAACCACCGAAACCTGTAACTTTATGAAAATGTTTAAAATCTTCAAAATGTATTACCTGGCTTTGTTGTTATCTTCACCCTTTTGTTATATCCAAAGTTGGATCAAATCCTTGGTCAAGATCCTGCTTTGCAACCATTGTTTCAACTTGGTTCTAGGTGCTCATCATTTTTCAAATCAACATGACCACCTAACACCAATGCCTTTTTGTTCTGAAACATTTTTCTGGGAAACAAACTATGGGATCCATTCTATATTCAAGTGTATTGAAACAAGAAGAAATATCCTCTGCCCTATACTGAAATCTTCCAGTGCTTTAGGAAGTGTAATCACATAGCCTCCTGCAACAAATTGCAAAGAATCCAAGGTGGCAAAATTGGTGAACAACAACAACTTCATTAGTATGAACATGATTCTTAGAGACTTCACAAAGCTTCATCTCTGTATCTTCGACAACAACAATAATGTTTGATATATCATGATAAGATCGATATCTTCTATATCCATAAACATGTGGAAATATCTTCAAACATCTCTTCATTTGAGCTCTTTAGATCTGGCCATGACTCTCCACTTTGGGTTCAAGCTTGAATTAATAATCAACTGATACTCGCTTTACATGTGACTGAGCAACCCATAATCAATCCATGTTTGTGCACACCTCTGACCTCTAAGACAATCAAGTCTTTGTTGTAAAGGTCTGCAAGCTCAAGAAGATCTTCTTGCATATCTTATGTCAAGTGCCCAAGATTAATATCATGATCATATATGATGGAAAAGGAATCTATAAAATCAAACGTTTTCTTCATTGTGTTGAATAATATTGGGTTATCCATCACAAAAAAACATAGTTTCAGTCTTTTATGTATTGAATCTTATGAGGAGCTAGAGCCTCAGTATGCACTGAAGAAAACAAGTTATGATAAGCTCTGATCAATATTTTCTGGGACCGGTGACTATTCAAAGGTGTAGAGAAATCATCTGGATGAAGAATTGTCTTTTCATCCCTAGCAATGCTTATAACATGCACTCTGCGCATAGTCAGCTAAACAAGGTGTTTCCAGACCCTGATAGCAAACCAAATAGATTTCATATACAGGTTAGTTGAAAAATGTGCTTTCTTATGACCTAAACGAGGCCATTGGAACAGTTGGTAGTATTCCTTGACACCTGCAAAATACTTACAGTATGCTCATCGACAACTGAATAGCAACTGGAAAATTGACATTTTGATCACTCTGCATTCTGCATTTAAGGGTTTATATATACAAATACTTCCTTATATAGTGTTGCACAATAGAAAGTAGATACTGTCATGTTTTGTTTTAATGCTACACATCCAGATTCCACAACCATATGTTTTACAGCAATGGGGTAAAGGAATTTGCTTCCAGCTAGCAAACTCGGGTTGATGCTTCTTTATTTCCTTCAGCTCAAAAACCTGCAACTTCAGACCTATTGTACCCATTCAACATCTATACCAAGTTCATTTATATTTGCTTGATGAGTTGTTGCATCTACAGAACTTGGCAATTTGAGAATTTTGAAATAACACATTTATGAAAACGCTACCTCATCTTGCGGGGAACTTTTGACTGCCTTCCCCAGATCTAAATTCAGATCTGAAAGCACCATTGGAAAACTTAGGATGTGTAGTTGTCAATCGACTATTTGAGCATGTGAAACGTGTTGGACAACTGAGAGGGGGGGCTGAATCAGTTGTTACTGTGCTTAAACAATTATGCTTCTTTTAAACTCTTTGCAGAAACACTGAGGGACAATCACAATAGTGCAAGGAAGTAAAAAATAGCATATTCATCATCAGCCACACACATGTGATACACAGAGACAAATATTTCCTAAGGAGACCCATAAAGGGTAAAAACCTCTTTTTCATTATATGATAAGTAATAGTTACATTCTTTACATTATCATACATATGAGCACCAACTCATAATGAGGCTACAACCTCTGTTTTGCAAGCTGCTACTTGATGAGAGCACCAACTCTCTGTTTTCTCTAGCACCCACTAGAAGGAAACACCAACTCCCTGGTTTCTCTAGCACCAACTAGAAGGAAGCACCAACTCCCTGGTTTCTCTAGCACCAACTCCCTGAGTGTTTCCAGCACCAACTGGATGGAAGCACCAACTTCCAATCATACAGGCACCAACCTGTATAACAGAGAATAAGAGTTCTCCCTTGCACCACCCTGCCACCCTGGTTTCTCTGGATGCAACCATATGGAAGCTACAACTCCCTATGTTCAAGCACCCATTTGAACCTATGAGGACAACAGTCCTCCCTAGCACCTCCCTTCCATGCTGAAATATAAATCTTTGCTACTGAAACTTATTACAATGATATGATGCTCAACAATGGCTTACCAGACTCATCACTGTTCTGCTGCATTTTGTTGCTCTGTCTGCCTCATTGCCTTTCTGCACACATGACTTGCGTTGTCTGTTCTTCTACTTTTTATACTCTATGCGCCATGTCCATTCACTGCACAGTTCCTCTTCTGTGCAATTCTGTTGCTGCACTCTTCTCCTTCTTCACACATGAATCACCTTCATTAACAACAACCACAGCAAACTCCAACAGCAACCGCTTCTCTTCTTTGTACCGTGTATATATAGCTTATGTGCATCTTGTGCATGCAATATTCACCATTCCTCTGCATGATCATACCGCGCCAATCTCCTCCACCTCTCGAGTGCTCTGCGTGATCATCATCGCGACTCTTCAACTTCTCTGGCAGTTCAACCCCTGTGTTTATCATCACTAGGTGTTATGCCGAGATTCTTTTTTCTCTCTGGCAGTTGAGACTCTTCATCTTCTCTGTGAAAGTTGAGCTCACTTTCTTTGTTTCAGTTACAGGACTCAATCCTCATCCATCTGTCAATCCCTTCTAAGAATAGTCTTCCTTCACTGGACAAAGCTTGGAGACTCTTCATCTCCTCTGACGATCACACAGAGGTCTCTTTGAATTCTCTAGCAGATGTCATCAATGGTTTCTGGCATTTTCACTGCGTCGTGCATCAGTATCCCTCCGATCTTGTTCAAATTCATCTGCACCATTGGATATGCAGCGAGCAAATCTGGATGGCCAGAATCTGTGCTCCAATATCTACGGTTGGGATTGGATTCTAGAGCCCCCCTGCCATTCTATCTTTAAGCGGAGGGGGGGGGGTCCGAAATTGGGCGCGCAACTCTCGAGCAGCCAGGATTAAAGCACCTAGATCAACGACGCTCAAGAGATTCTGAACCCCCTTTTCCATTCTGCCTTTAATAAAAGGGGAGGGTCCGGAGTGGTGGGGTATCGAGGAAGGGCCCCATTCCTATCGTGTCACCTTTTGTATCGTTCTCCTCCCCACATGTCGTCTGTTCTCCACCTGACCGCGCACTAAGGCTCATTCCCTTTAGCCCCTCCTTGTCCTCCGACATCTGTCCATCTCCCAATTACCGAAACTCTGAAGTGGTGTAAATCTGTTGATGTCACACGTGGATTGACACATGTTGAATACCGCCACGTGTCACTCTGATTCGTGACTTACATTTGCCTGAAATATTGAATCAGTCTGACACTTGTCATTACCTAGTTGTGCCACGTGTTCTTAGCTAACGTAGTATGCTGACGTGAGTCAGATCGACGGTCCATATCACATCTTGATCTGACGGCTGCGATTAAATCACAAAATCGCATATCGCGATTTCGGGATTCCTGTGGTTATTATTCTTTGACCTCTTCAACTCTCAATCTGTGAAACTCTAAAATGTACTGAGATCAATGGTCCAGATCAGACCTTGATTCAATGGCTGCGATTAAATCACAATTTCACAATTCTTGTTGCATTGTTTCTTTTCCCTCTCCATGTCACGATTCACGAAACTCCGATATGGAGTTGGATCAATGGTCCAGATCTGATCTTGATTCAACGGCTGCGATTAAGTCGTGATTTCGCATATCGCGAAATCGGGATTTCTGTGGATGATATTACTTGTCATCTCCAACTCTCGATCCCTGAAACTCCGACAAGGAGTTGGATCAACGGTCCACATAACCCCCTGAGATGGAAAGTCCTCCTGCTTTCGATATTTTGTGAGCCCTCTACTCCTTGCACTTTAAAGATCGTGCAGTTTTTCCTCGATCCAATGGTGGTCGGACCCTGCGCTCAGATATAACGCCTGAGATCTATCCTCCTCTTCAGCGTGCTCTTCTTGTCTATATTCAGATCTGACGGCCCTCATTCTATCGGGAATTTTGGATGGGATCCAACGATCAGAAATGCTTCACAAACTTTACGGGACTTCATCATGCCTGATCAACAGTTTAGATCAATCCTCGATTTGACGACTGAGGATTGTTGCGTTTAGACAATTGTTATGTTGTTGGTCTTCCTGAATATCATTGTGCTTTTGATCATCATTGTTGTACTCAATCCATCATCGTTGTTGTACTTGCCATCAATGACAAGCATACGCTGCGTGTAAAACATACCAAACATCCTCTACACTATCTCTTCTGATTTTATCGAGGTTTCTCTGCAACGTCTTCCCAAAATACTTCTGGTGCCCGTCTGTTACATTCTTCCTGTACTCATGCCATCTTCATTGTTGTACTTGCCATCAATGACAAGCATATGCTACCTATTAAACATTTCCAACAATCTCCCCCTTTGGCATTGATGGCAACAAAGGCACCCAGATTCCTTTCTCCCCCTTTGACATCAATGTCAAAGAGAACATGCTCCCACTAAGCTGTTGCAGTATTTTAGGAGGTATCAGATATTAAATCAATGCAAAATCCCCCTGACGGGATGGACTCTCTCATTTGAGGCCTGCTAAATATTTGTGTCTAAACCAAAGTCTTCTCTTTCTGATTCTTGGACCTGTTCATCTTCATCTTCTGCTATATCCTGTGTGGAAAATTCAAAATTGCTCACCTCTCTTACTCAGACTCCTTTATCAATCTTACCATGAGTGGATGACTCCCCCTTTCACTGTTATCTCTCTGCTTCTGACTATTTTCCCCCTTTGTTCCTAAAAGGTTAACTTTCCTTGACAAGGTCTTTTCTCTTTGTTGTCTCTACAGGATGTCATGTGTATCATATTGTACATCAGAATGTTGTTGTTCTACTTGAACACTGTGCAATTGTAACTTGTACCTTTTAAATAGCCCTTGGATCTCCCCATTGAATCTCATCGATCTCTATTACTGCAATTTTCATTTTTCTTCCATGATGCATTCAATCCAGGGATTTTATGTCCATATTCAATCACAAGAGAAAACTACTACACCCACTCTCACGCCTGCTTTTCTTTCTCACAAATGAAGGACCTATATCAAGTTTCTTAGGAGCATTGATTTCTACCTTGTTGAGTCCAATACCGGATTTTTCATTTGGTGATCTCTAGCTATCTAAGACCTTGTCCAGAATCATGGATCTGCTCAAGAACTTGATTTGGGTGTCTGCCTTCTCAACCTTCAAGACTTCTACTTCCTTTTTATGACATGGTTCTTCTCCTACTTCTTTTGTGGGATAAATGCTAACTGAGAATTATTTTATTGTATCTGAATCTTCTTCTTTACTTGCAGGGGAGGATTCAACATCAACATTATTGTTTTTCCTTATACTGTTATTCACCATTTGTCCTGAGTTTACATTTACCTTACACTCTTTGGATGTGAGCACCTCTTCACTGC
>ML809337.1:43192-56705 GCA_009831015.1 Picea engelmannii
TCCCTATGTTCAAGCACCCACTTGAACCTATGAGGACAACAGTCCTCCCTAGCACCTCCCTTCCACCCTGAAATATAAATATTTGCTACTGAAACTTATTACAGTGATATGATGTTCAACAATGGCTTACCAGACTCATCACTGTGATGCTGCATTTCGTTGGTCTGTCTACCTCATTGCCTTTCTGCACACATGACTTGCGCTCTCTGTTCTTCTACTTTTTATGCTCTATGCACCATTTCCATTCACTACACAGTTCCTCTTCTGTGAAATTCAGCTGCTGCACTCTTCTCCTTCTTCACACATGAATGACCTTCATCAACAACAGCCACAGCAAACTCCAACAGCAACCGCTTCTCTTCTTTGTACCGTGTATATATAGCTTCTGTGCATCTTGTGCATGAAATATTCGCCATTCCTCTACATGATCATACCGCGCCAATATCCTCCACCTCTCGAGTGCTCTGCGTGATCATCATCGCGACTCTTCAACTTCTATGGCAGTTCAACCCCTGTGTTTATCATCACTAGGTGTTATGCCGAGATTCCTTTTTCTCTCTGGCAGTTGAGACTCTTCGTCTTCTCTGTGAAAGTCGAGCTCACCTTCTCTGTTTCATTTACAGGCCTCAATCCTCATCCATCTGTCAATCCCTTCTAAGAATAGTCTTCCTTCACTAGACGAAGCTTGGAGACTCTTCATCTCCTCTGACGATCACACAGAGGTCTCTTTGAATTCTCTAGCAAACGTCATCAATGGTTTCTGGCAGTTTCACTGTGTCGTGCATCAGTAGCCCTCCGATCTTGTTCAAATTCATCTGCACCATTGGATATGCAGCGAGAAAATCTGGATGGCCAGAATCTGTGCTCCCAGATCTACGGTCGGGATTGGATTCCGGAGCCCCCCTGCCATTCTATCTTTAAGCGGAGGGGGGGGGTCCAGAATTGGGCGCGCAACTCTCGAGCGGCCAGGATTAAAGCACCTAGATCAACGATGCTCAAGCGATTCCAGACCCCCTTTTCCATTCTGCCTTTAATAAAAGGTGGGAGGTCTGGAATGGTGGGGTATCGAGGAAGGGCCCCATTCCTGTAGTGTCACCTTTTGTATCATTCTCCTCCCCACCTACCATCTGTTCTCCACCTGACTGCGTGCCAAGGCTCATTCCCTTTAGCCCCTCCTTGTCCTCCGACATCTATCCATCTCCCAATTACCGAAACTCTGAAGTGGTGTAAATCTGTTGACATCACACGTGGATTGACACGTGTTGAATACTGCCACGTGTCACTCTGATTCATGACTTACATGTGCCTGAAATGTTGAATCAGTCTGACACTTGTCATTACCTGGTTGTGCCACGTGTTCCTAGCTGACGTGGTATGCTGATGTGAGTCAGATCGACGGTCCATATCACATCTTGATCTGACGGCTGAGATTAAATCGCATATCGCGATTTCGGATTCCTGTGGTTATTATTCTTTGACCTCTTCAACTCTCAATCCGCGAAACTCCGAAATGTACTGGGATCAATGGTCTAGATTAGACCTTGATTCAATGGCTGCGATTAAATCGTGATTTCGCAATTCTTTTTGTATTGTTTCTTTTCCCTCTCCATGTCGCGATTCGTGAAACTCTGATATGGAGTTGGATCAATGGTCCAAATCTGATCTTGATTCAACAACTGCGATTAAGTCGCGATTTCGCATATCGCGAAATCGGGATTTCTGTGGATGATATTACTTGTCATCTCCAACTCTCGATCCTTGAAACTTTGACAGGGAGTCGGATCAACGGTCCACATAACCCCCTGAGATGGACGGTCCTCCTACTTTCGGGATTTTGTGAGCCCTCTACTCCTTGCACTTTAAAGATCGTGTAGGTTTTCCTCGATCCAACGGTGGTCGGACCCTGCGCTCAGATCTAACGCCTGAGATCTATCCTCCTCTTCAACGTGCTCTTCTTGTCTATATTCAGATCCAACGACCCTCTTTCTGTCGGGAATTTTGGATGGGATCCAACAATCAGAAATGATTCATAAACTTTACGGGACTTCATCATGCCTTATCAACAGTTTAGATCAATCCTCGATTTGACGACTGAGGATTGTTGCGTTTAGACAATTGTTGCATTGCTGGTCTTCCTGAATATCATTGTGTTGTTGATCATCGCTATTGTACACAAGCCATCATCGTTGTTGTACTTTCCATCAATGACAAGCATATGCTATGTGTAAAACATACCAAACATCCTCTGCACTATCTCTTCTGATCTTATCGAGGTTTCTCTGCAGTGTCTTCCCAAAATACTTCTAGTGCCCATCTGTAACATTCTTCTTGTAATCATGCCATATTCATTGTTGTACTTTCCATCAATGACAAGCATATGCTACCTGTTAAACATTTCCAACAAAACGGACTTTCCACGGCTGAGAAAAATGATTTTTCCCAAGGCAGGTTACTTCTGGAAAATCTGCACTTTCGGTGGTTAAACTAGACCCGAATTTAGCCTGTTAACTACTGAAAGATCTGCTTTTAGTGGTTAATGAGTGCTTTTCAGGCCCGCCTAAACCACCGAAACTTTAGATTCTCTCTTTTTCATGAGAATACCAAATTCAATTCTTGTTCCAAGTTTATTTTCAGAAAATAGGCTCTCTAACAAGCCTATAAAAATTTAGAAATAAATTTTTGGACCTCTTCCTATCACCTAAAATTTGACATAAGACAATGTTATTTTAGGAGATAACATCTAGCTCCTACTCGGGGATGGAATGCTCCCAGTGAGGTTCCAAGAACAAGTAGTTCCAGTCACCTTATCTATTTGGCTATGGAGTCATGTGGCCTGTGCAATTGTTCCTCTACAAACCTGTAGCATGTTTTGCAATCATCCACAATTTTGTATTTGTGTCAATTCCATTGGGCTATGGAGTCATTAATAGCCTCACTAGATCTTTACAATCTGTCCACAAATGTTCAATTGTAAACCTGCTAGCATTACCTCGCATCCATTGGGCTATGGAGTGTCAAAAGCTGATTTCAAAACCTAATCCAAATCCTGTAACTTATTCAAACTCTAACAAAGTGTTGAACACAAGTTCCTACTACAAAATACTATACTGAAAAGGATCTCATGCTCGATGGCGAGCTTATTCTCTCTCTACTCCTACTCTAACCATTGTACTGATTCTTAATAGAGTAAACTCGTGCTTCCAATGAAGCCATGCCAGACAATGATTCACTGAACCTGTTCTTGATCTTGACCCCAAAAATAAAAGAATGTACATCGAACAGGAAAGTGGTTTGAAGAGATGATAAAGCCGACTTTCACCTAATAGAAATATTTTAACATATATGTTTCTCATAATCCCAAGATAATCAACAACGGGATCATAAAAACCACAAAGAAATACCTCTTCTTGTTGTTGTCCCAACTGACTGTAATGTTGCTCTTCTTTTCCTTCACAAAACTCAATGTTGAATGTAGACTGCTTGATCTCTGTTAGAGGAAAATACAAACTCAATTTTTGATCTGAACCTTTCTGCTCCTCTTCACCATCACTCTCTTTGTATCTGCTGCAAACTATCAGTTCCTGCAAATCTTGAAACTGTAGGTTGCCCTCGTTATCTTCTACAGATTTGAAAATGTCACTCGTTGATTTATCAATTTCACCTGATGATATAATCATTTGCTCTTTGACATCAATATACTCAAAAGAAACATGTTGATCTTTTACAACAACAGACACATCTAATATGATGCCAGATGTGTTTATGTTATAATTATCATTCAACACCTTTGAATCTTCATGACAACCATCTTTAATGGATGCATTCAATACAAAGTCAAAAGCATCATCATGGTTATCAAAATGTGGATCAACAATTTCCTTATCATAATGAAGAGTATCCTCTACTACAACAAAGTCTTCATGAATGTTGGGATCTTTATACAATAATTGAACTCATGACAACATTCAAGAAATAGAAAGTCATCTCAAAATATGCCCTTACAAAACACATGAAAAGCAACATGAAAATCTGCCAAAGAGTTGATATTGGCATAAGGCAGAGACTGGTACCAATCACGAGCAATTCCCTCTAATGAGAAATAGAAGAGCCGGATCTAAACATCCTCATGTACAACTTGCAACCGTTGCATGTAATCATGAAACTCCAGCAAATGTTCAGTTGACACTTCCCATTCTTCTCCTCGAAATCTGGGAAGACTATTTTCCCATTCATCTCTACTAGGCACTGGATTAGGGTAACCAAAAATACTTGAGAAATTGCAGAATGCATGCCTCTTTGCTAAGATCTGGTTCATTTATATACCAATGGAGTCGCCAACAGATCTGTCCTTCATGGAGTTGCCACTGAATTTGTCCTTCATGGAGTCGCCACTGAATTCATCCTTCATGGAGTCGCCAGATAGATGATTACAACCAATGTAATGTCTAATCCTTGTCTATCATCAAGGAATAAATCTAATGTTGTCTCCCAAAGAATATGAGCTTCAATCTCCTCTCCCTAGAAACGAAATCAATTTTTTATCACTCCAGGAAACTCTCCTAGGCTGTAAGTCAGAGATGCCTGGTAACTTAATATTTTTCGGAAACTATTTTCTCAATGATAGGTGTGGGTTTGGATCAAGATGAATATCTTAACCTCTATATTGTATTCTCAAGACAATCTTAACTATATTCATGCAACACAAGGCCTTCAAGAGTTATTGTCAGATAGGTTTTTATAACAAATGGATAAGAAAACTAATCAGTTAACCAAAACATACATAACCCATATATATGATGGGTCAACAAACTAGCCAAATATGCTTATGATTCGTGCTTAACAATCAAAAGTAAGATGACAGTTACCATAGGATCATTAAACAAAGACAAAAGAATGAATTCCACTCATATGCATAGACAAAGATGAAAGAAGGTCTAATAGTAACAAATGAAAGAAGCTTGCAGGCTGATATATTAAAGAAAGTGTCCTTCATACAAAACAATAGAATCTAGAACTCAAAATCGAATCTTTGGGTGCTCCAAATGTCTTTGGCTTTATAGATTTACAAGATGAAATCTAGATCCTTGAAAGATGGATCAGATTTTCCAAAAATAGTCAAATCAAAATAGATACAACAAGTGTAGGATGAGATCCTATAAAAATGGATCTAGAATACTAAAAATGGAAAGTCAAAACAAAATAGGAAAAGATCCTATCTAAGGAGTCAAACTCTATCTTGATAGCCTTCATATCCTCCAAACTCTTTAACATATGTAGAAAACCTTCCAAGGCTGATGAATCTTCATAAGAAATTCGAATTTCCCACCTTTAGCAAAAAAGACAGTTTTTTGCTCATGAACTAGGTCACCATTTTCTCTTTTTCACCTTCTTAAACATTAAATACATCAAGATAAAACCTTAAATCTGATGTATTTAATTATTATGCATCTTTAGAAACCAACCTTGAAACATTTGGTTGAGAAAAAGTCAGATCTAGGCAAAAATATGACCTTGCTGCCATATAACAGGTTTCGATGGTTAAGAGATAAAAATCTGGGCCTGTTAACCACCAAAAATCTCTGCTTTTGGTGGTTAAGAGATAAACATTTGGGCCTGTTAACCACCGAAACCTGTAACTTTATGAAAATGTTTAAAATATTCAAAATGTATTAGCTGTCTTTGTTGCTATCTTCACCCTTTTGTTATCTCCGAAGTTGGATCAAATCCTTGGTCAAGATCCTGCTTTGCAACCATTGTTTCAACTTGGTTCTAGGTGATCATCATTTTTCAAATCAACATGACCACCTAACACCAATGCCTTTTTGGTCTGAAACATTTGTCTGGGAAACAAACTATGGGATCCATTATGTATTCAGGTGTATTGAAACAAGAAGAAATATCCTTTGCCCTATACTAAAATCTTCCAGTGCTTTAGGAAGTGTAATCACAGAGCCTCCTGCAACAAATTGCAAAGGATCCAAGGTGGAAAAATTGGTGAACAACAACAGCTTCATTAGTATGAACATGATTCTTAGAGACTTCACAAAGCTTCATCTCTGTATCTTCGACAGCAACAATAATGTTTGATATATCATGATAAGATTGATATCTTCTTCCAACAGATGGAGATATCCATAAACACATGGAAATATCTTCAAACATCTCTTCATTCAAGATCTTTAGATCTGGCCATGATTCTCCACTTTGGGTTCAAGCTTGAATGAATAATCAACTGATACTTGCTTTACATGTGACTAAGCAGCCCATAATCAATCCATGTTTTTGCACACCTCTAACCTCTAAGACAATCAAGTCTTTGTTGTAAAGGTATGCAAGCTCAAGAAGATCTTCTTTCATATCTTCTGTCAAGTGCCCAAGATTAATATCATGATCATATATGATGGAAAAGGAATCTATAAAATCAAACTTTTTCTTGTTTGTGCTGAATAATATTGGGTTATCCATCACAACAAAACATAGTTTCGGTCTTTTATGTATTGAATCTTATGAGGAGCTAGAGCCTTAGTATGCATTGAAGAAAACAAGTTCTGATAAGCTCTGATCAATCTTTTCTGGGACCGGTGACTATTCAAAGGTGTAGAGAAATCATCTAGATGAAGAATTGCCTTTTCAGCCCCAGCAATGCTTATAACATGCACTCTGTGCATAGTCAGCTAAACAAGGTGTTTCCAGACCCTGATAGAAAACCAAATGGATTTCATATACAGGTTAGCTGAAAAATGTGCTTGCTTATGACCGAAACAAGGCCATTGGAACAATTGGCAGTATTGCTTGACACCTGCAAAATACTTACAGTATGCTCATTGACAACTGAATAACAACTGGAAAATCAACATTTTGATCACTCTGCGTTCTACATTTAAGGGTTAATATATACGAATACTTATGTATATAATTTTGCACAAGAGAAAGTAGATAATGTCGTGTTTTTTTTTAATGCTACACATCCAGATTCCACAACCATATGTTTTACAACAATGGGGTAAAGGAATTTCCTTCCAACTAGAAAACTCGGGTTGATGCTTCTTTATTTCCTTCAGCTCAAAAACCTGCAACTTTGGACCTATTGTACCCATTCAACATCTATACCAAGTTCATTTATATTTGCTTGACAAGCTGTTGCATCTACAGAACTTGGCAATTTGAGTATTCTGAAATACCATATTTATGAAAACGCTACCTCATCTTGCGGGTAACTTTTTACTACCTTCCTGAGATCTAATTTTAGATCTGAAAGCACCATTGGAAAAAATAGGATGTGTAGTTGTCAATCGACTATTTGAGCGTGTGAAACGGACTTTCCAGGGCTAAGAAAAGTATTTTTTCCCAAGGTAGGTTATTTCTGGAAAATCTGCACTTTCGGTGGTTAAACTAGACCTAAATTTAGCCTGTTAACTACCAAAAGCTCTGCTTTCAGTGGTTAATGAGCGCTTTTCAGGCCCACCTAAACCACTGAAACCTGAGATTCTCGCTTTTTCTTGAGGATACCAAATTCAATGCTTGTTCCAAGTTTATTTTCAGAAAATAGGCTCTCTAACAAGCCTATAAAAAATTAGAAATAAATTTTTTGACCTCTTCCTATCACCTAAAATTTGACAAAATGACAATGTTATTTTAAGAGATAACAGGATGCATGATCTGCCCAGTCATTTGTCAACCACGTTTCACCTTGTGAGGTCACCACGTCACCTGTACGGTGATGTGCCACTTCGCCTTTCTGGCCTATACGGTCATCTGATATGTGTCACCCTTATAGTGGTGACATGTGTCAACTTTGAATTTTCCCTTTGAATTTTTTCTTGTTGACTAAACTTTGACCAACCATATCTTTTGCAGAAGAAATCTATTTGAGGCAATTTTTGCACCATTGGAAAGGTATCACCGACATCTAAGAAATGATGTCCTTATATTGGTCATTTGAGACTATCTAATTTTGAGATTTTATGGATCCTTTGGGACCTCTGTGAATGTTCCAAATCCTCTTGGACCTATGTGATCATTCCTTATATCCTTCTGGATCACACCTTCCCACTGAATAAATTTTAGACCTCCAAAAGTATAAATATTCAACAACTTAGTGATGATAACTCACTCTTACATCTTGTTAAATCTTCTAGAATTTAGCCTTCATCTTGGGTCTTCAATATTAGGTATTCAATTAATGTACTTATGTCTAATTTTCTAGAACACGACTTTGACTCTAGCCTATGGCACTGTCGCTAATAGCTCTAGTTCTAACTGATAGATTCTCTAATAAAAAAATTCTTGTTCATTAAATCTCTTCAATACATGTATCATGTATTCAACATCCATTCCCATCTCCTTCTACTAAATATAGTGTATATCGGTCAATATGAAACCAAGTCGAATGTTGATCTATGCCTTGACCTTTTGGACTCATTGTTCATGTATTGTTGATGTATCTAAAGGAGTCTCCGAAAGAATTCCATGTCCATTACTCTCCTTCCTTGAAAACAACTTGATTTGTATTTTTATCATCTATACTTGTCTGTATTATGCTCAGGGTATACATCCACAGGAACATGACATAGTATTTTAAATATGATTATAGCATGAACCTTTATATGCCTCTTATTTTTGAAGAGGATTATTTCTCCTTTACCATCTCTAGAAAATTTTTCATTACTTCGATGCCCTTTCCACTTCCGATCTATATGTTCCAACTACTTGCATCCTTTTTTTCCTTCACCTTCGGTTTTTCATAATAAATAATTTTAACTTAGACAAATCTATTTATATATATCCCTTTATCTTATGACAAGAAAATAAAATTGCCTATACTATTGTCAAAATGCTTATAAATCTTTATAATGAGATTCCTCTCACTCTAAAACAAAGTGGCTATATATAAATCATTTTTGCAAGATTCCTCTCACTCTAAAACAATATGTAAGGTGGATATCTACAAATCCCTTTTAATGAGATTCCTCTCACTCTTTACAACATATAAGGTGGTGAAACTCTTACAAAATTCCTCTCACTCTTATCAAGATATAAGATGGAAATATAGAAATTTTACAGAATTCCTCTCACTCTTATAATTTACAATGGGTGGTTTATAAGCCTTCTAATAGACTTTAGGATATAAATACATATGCATATTACATTTACAAATATACATATTTACAACGATATATTTAGATGTTTTACTTATGGACTCATTATTCCCATTGTACTGAGAGGAGTCTCGCAGCTTACCACCTCTGAAAATGCCTCTGATGTTGATGTTGAATATGACATTGAATCTGATGTTGAATCCAATAAACCATTAGACCAAACTATAGGTATTCCAAGTAACCTATATAACCTATCCTTGTGACTACCAAGCATTATTGTTGTGTCTCGAGTAGCTTCCCTTGAATACACAAGTACATGTCCATTATGGAATGTGACTACATAGCCTTCATCTTCAAATGTCGCAAGTGAGAGTAGGTTTACCTTCAAATCTAGAACATACAACATATGTTCTATTCCCATAAATCCTCCTCACTTGAGATGGAATCTTACATATCCATACGCTCTTATTGCTTATCTGGTGTTGGTTCCATATCCTACATAGCAATCTATGTCGGATTCTGAAAATGTCAGAAATACTAATCTCATCCCAGTCATGTGGCGAGATGATCCACTATCCATGAACCATTCATAGATGTCTTCATATATCACTTTTCCAAGACTAGCCATAAGGACATATTCTTTCTCAAACCTTTCAGTAAGACCATTAAGTTATTTTGGAGTTGTTTTTCTTCTTGCAAGTGCATTTACATGTTTCATATTCTGCTTCGGACATAAGTGTGGGTAAAGTGCCCATCATTTCTCAAGTTGATGTCCACTCTTACCACAATAAGAGAAGAGTGTCTTGTTCCAATCTCAGAAACACAATCCCTTCTTTTCATTCCCCCTTTTCCTTTTCTTTGAGAAATTATCTTTAAAATTATCCTTCTTCTTGGAGATCTTAACTTGCACAGACTATCTTCTTCAACATTTCTTCACATCATGGTTGTTATTTCCACAGGAAGCACATGGATACATAGACCATTTAGTAGTGTCATCAGTGGAAAATGTCCTCATTTCCCCTTTTGCATGCACATATTTCTCTAGAGATGTATTACACATGTTACATTTCTCTATACTAGAAGGTAAGACTAATTGTTTATGAAGGACTTGTTTATCTGAGTTTAACCTTGATTTAGTCATCCTCGAGCATTCTCCATCTTGATGAGAAAAAATAATAATATGAGGAGTCATATTTCTTGATCATGCCTTTAGAAAGAGGTAGTCCCTTTTGCATCAGATACTTTACATTCTCATCCTACCAATTTTCATGGATTGGTACTGATGGTGCCAATACTTGGTTCTTGATATGCAAATTTATTTCCAAATCATGAAAAATACCTTTATGGAATTCCTCATGACATATCAGTTGATCTTGCAGCCTCTGCTTCTCTTCCTTAAAATCTTGTAACTGCATTATTAACTCACAATTCTCCTTTTGGAATTTCCAATTAATGTTCTTCTGAAGCCCCAACTTCATGAGAGATTTACTCATTTTATCCTCTTGATAAGAGCCTTCAAAATATTCACCAACTGAACTCTTGGATCTCATCACATCAACAACTAGCAAATGCACGTCAAAACCTTTCTCAGATACCACTTGATCTGAAAATCCTTAGACACCACATATTTCTTTACCATATATACACACAACATCTAACTTGATTTGGAATCAATTTCTTGATCGTATTGAGGTGATTTGCAGAAAATGATGATGTGCTTCTTATCCAAAAACTCATAAAATGATGATTAATTTGCAGAATGATGTGATGAAACAACATAAAATAAAAGAACTCAATATATATATATATATATATATATATATATATATATATCACTTCATCTTCAAAGTCCCTTTAGATAACATGATTGTTCTCCATCATCTCAAAACACCAATTACATTACAACATGAGCTTACAAAAATCCATTTTAATGGACTCTCTTTAATTCTACTACTTAAAATAAGAAAATGAGTTAACCATTAGAATCCTTGAGAAATTCTAAAAAATTGACTATAAAGTCGACCAAATTCCAAACTGGATCAATTACACCCTCTTTACATGCCAAATGATGCCCTATGGCACTCATTAATAGAAATGTGAACTAATACTTTTACAAATGACCTATGATCATAAAATAGACCTCAAATTCATGATCCTTGTGAAAAAATCGTGAAAAATGAGTATAAACTTTCAGAGGTGCTATTAATATACCTCATGGCATGCTTTACAAGGAAAACCATATATAGGTTTTCCCTACACATACTTCGAGACGGGTTGTAAAACCTCGAGATCCATGCCCTGGATCAAGATCTGTGCCCTTGGTCTGCATATGGATGTGGAAATGTGTGCAGTTCTTGGGATCCACACCCATATATAGTTCGTGGTCCCAAACCTCCGATTGAAAACATGGGTAACTTAAGGTTAAGTTTAGGAGAATCCCCGTAACATCTGGTGCCAATGGAAAATTGGTTAAAACTATGGCTAAGTTTAGTGGAGGTCTTGGGTTCCATTCCCACCAACCACCACTCTTTCCATTTTTTTGTTATTGTAACTATATATAATATATATATATATAGTAAAGTTTGGTGGCATAAAGTTATGCGATGGTATATTTTGTTAAGCCCCCCGCGAGATACAGCATTGGTTACATTACATTTCATACAAACAGGGTCGAGGGCTTAGGCCCTTGGACCTTTTAAACCCCATTTAATACACCACCTAACTTCAAATAAAACTTGCACCATGTATAGGTTAATACTCATGTGATGGTGAGATGGTAGTTGAGGCTTGGTAAATATTATGGAGGTCACAAGTTTGACCCATGTCTACTCCATAATTTTTTATAAACCATGATCATAATGGCCAATGGGAGGCTTCCACATGGCATCCTCTCATTGGATCCCTTGTGCCATGTGTCAAGAACTCATTAGTCCACCTAGATGTATGATCTTCCCAGTCACCTGTCAACCACATGACGCCTTGTGAGATCACCACGTCACATGTATGACATGTACAATCATGTGCCACGTCACATGTATGACCTGTATGATCATGTGCCATGTGTAACCCTTGTAGTGGTGACACGTGTCACCTTTGACTTTTCCCTTTGAATTTTTTCTTGTTGACCAAACTTTGACCAACCATATATTTTGCATATGAACTTAGTTTGAGGCATATTTTTCACCATTGGAAAGCTATCGATGAGCTCTATGCAATTATGTATTTTTCTTGGTCATTTGAGATGGTCAATTTTGAGATTTTATGGATCCCCTGAGACCTCTTTAAGAATTCCAAATCCTCCTAGACCTCTGTGATAATTTGTTAGATCCTCCTGTATCACACAGGTGACCAGGAATATCTCTACTAGGAACTCAATGGAACTCGCTACTAGGAAAACTACCAACAAAAACATCAGCAAACACTTGTTTTTACAGTGCAACTTACATGGGATTTCATTCTTTAGGAATGAAAACCTGGTTCTTCAGTATTTAGCTTCAAAACACTCAAGAATTTTCCCTCCATGGATGTTCCAACTCCAATATCTCCTCTCTACTCTCTACTTGTTGTTTGTCTAAAAACATTTACTGTCTAAAACAGTGGTAGTTTCCCATACAAAATTCCTCTCTTTGTATTTCTTTCTTGACTCACGCACTTCCCTAAGTTGATTGTACTCATCCCCCATGCTCCCAATAACTATGGATTGTGACTTCTCACACCAACCCTCTTACATGCATTCAATGATTTGCTTTGGGGACACTTAATCAAAAACTAGCTTTTAATACTTAATGATAATAAAATTCAAGAATGTGGGTGGAATTAGTATACATGGATAATTCCCCCTTGGACCCCTCTTAGACATTTTCTTATGCCCTCCCCCCTCTTTTGGATTAATTCATCCCCCATCTATTTCCATGTCCCCTTAGCAGTTGGGATCACATTTTATTTATTAAAATTAAGAAAATACATTTATGATTATTATATCACTTGGCCATAAACACACATTATATCTACATTAAGCATTAATTAAATTGGGGATTATATTGGGGATGTTACATTTCCCCTCCCCTACAATTACGCATCGTCCTCGGTGAAAACTGTGTTGATATATATATATATATATTCATTACAATACTTAGAAAATAAAATTGTGCAATTTTACAACTCCAATAGCAGTTCCAACCAAAATATTTTGTTTGTCTCAACCCACTGACCCAAGGAATGTATCATTCATTTATCATGGCTACCTTAAGGAATGTACCATTCATTTATCAAGGATAACCCAAGGAATGTGCCATTCTTTTATCAAGGTCTCCTAGCGCTATTGGCTAGGAATTTCATATGTGGTTCCAAAACTCTAGCTGCTCAAAATGGAGTCTTGCATTCTGTTTTCTTCAAAATTGTCAAAAAATTGTAGG
>ML809337.1:56805-71199 GCA_009831015.1 Picea engelmannii
CTAGGGTTAGGTTTTTGGATTTATAGGGTTTTGGAATTCATGAGTAATGTTAAAAAGGCCTATGGAGCCTCATTGTAATCATTCTTATCAGATGGATGTGCGTAGCAGCCACATCTTTTCTTAGATATAGCTACCACCATTCGAGCAAGTTGTTTTCAGTTCTACAGTTTTACAATTTCAACCTATTTTATTTATTCAATAGAATTTATTGTTCACTGGATATCTATTGTTGTTCTTTGTATATATGTGTTATTGTATTCAATATGTTATTCATTTCATTTCGCTCATAAATCCAGATCAGTGGTATTAGAGCGGTCTTCTATTCATTTATTTTATTTTTCTCATGCATGTCCCTGACAAGAACTAGGTACAAGAAGCTGGGACTTGAACCAGTTGAGCCTTTGCAATATCGGTCATGATGATCCCAACAACAATCCATGGGGGATGAGAATAAATATGATGGAGCAAGAGATCCTTTTAAAATGTTTCTCTAGGAAGCCCATTTGTGACAAAGGAACAGAATGATGGAAAAATTTGTACAAATCCTTCGATGACTGCCCATAGGAGACACATCTTCATTAAGTGGCCATGCAACCCCCTTCAAGGTACAAGTAAATTTTTATATTCCATTTTTTGAAGGACTAATAGATGCAGATACTGTAGATAAATGGTTGAATTTGCTCGAAAGGGTACTTTTCGGTCCACAATTTTTTTGATGGGGAAAATATTACTTTTTCACTTCTTAAGGCCATCCCCCATGTTAAGGATTGGTGGGATACTTACTCTGAGAAAAGGGCAATAAAGGAATTTGAAATATTTTCGGTCACGCCCACATGGGATTCCTTGAGGGATTCCATTAAAGAACAATACAACCCTGTTTGAAGCTACAAGGACCAGTACATTAGATGGATCATGCTGCATCAAGAAAACGACCAGACAGTACTAGATTTCACCAATATTTTCCATACCCTACGCACCAAATTGGGTATCAAAGACTCTGAATGAAATGGGTAAAGGGTGCTCTACTTCATTTCATTGTCGATAGAGGCAGTTAAAAGAACCCGATCTCAACAGAGGTATTCAAGTGGCTGGACTTACCGATGAAACCACACCCGCAACCCTACACCATTGACTAGCTTTTCTAAGGAAGAGATCTCCGCGTCAACCAACAATGTCGTCTTCCCTATGACATCAAGCCCTTCAAAGATGAGGCATTTTGTGATATTGCTCCCCTTAAAGTTTGTGATGTTCTTTTAGGACAACCATATTTGTGGAAGAGACATGATGTGTATGATTATAAACCCCATAGTGTTATTATTACTTTGGGGATACAATTGTACAGGATACCAGAGGTAGCGTCACCTACCATTATTTATTTAATCTCTACCAAGTAATGCAGTAAGTTCATTTCAAAGATCAAGAAGTTTGTCTTCTTTGTGATCCATGCTCATAGTAAGTAGAAGGTTTCCTCTACACAAAGCCTCTCTTTGCAGCAAAATCAAGTGGAAAGGATCATGGAAGAGTATAGAGACATCTTCTTCTTACCCACTGAGGTACCAATGCATTTCCAAGTAAATCATCCAATTGATATAACCCCCGGTGCACCTATGCCTAATGGATCAGTCTATCATCTCCCATTGATGGAGAAAGATGAAATAAAGTAGAAGATCCAAGAGCTTCTTCAAAAGGGGCACATCAGACCCAACTCCTCCCCTTGCGGAAGTCTAATTGTACTAGTGTAGAAGAAATACGGGACCTAGAGGCTCTGCATTGATTACATAGCATTAAACAAAATCACAGTCAGGAACCGATACCCAATTCCCCGAATTGATGACCTTCTTGACCAACTCAAGGGGGGGAATTTATTCAACAAGATTGACCTAAAGTATGGCTACCACCAGGTTCCCATTGAACCGACTGATGTATGGAAGAAAACTTTCAAATCTAAAGAAGGTCTCTTTGAATGGTCGATCATTCCTTTTGGCTTAACAAATGCACCAACCACTTTCATGAGATTGATGGATGATGTATTAAGACCCTTCACCAACTCTTTTGTAGTGGTATATTTGGATGGCATCCTCATCTTCAACATAAATTGGTAGGAACACATGGATCATATTCAACAGGTTTTGAGCACTTTGCGACAGCACAAGCTATATGCCAACTTGGAAAAATGATCCTTTGGCATGAACAAGGTCCAATACTTTGGCTACATTGTTGATGAGCATGGGGTACATGTGGATCCAATTATGATCCAATTCATTCGTGATTGTCGAGCCCCAACCACACTAACCGAGCTTTGGAGCTTCTTGGGACTTGCCAACTTCAACCGACGGTTTGTGTTGGGATTCTCCCATATTGCATGGGCCCTCAGCCAAGTGACCAAGGGAGGTGGTAGGGAGAATTTTTCATGGGGGAAGGCACAACAACGATCATTTGATGATCTGAAGCATCACTTGTTCTAAACTCCAATACTCTTCTTACTCGATTTGCAAAAACCATTCGATATTGAGACTGATGCATCTGACTATGTTGTAGGCACAATTCTCACTAATCAAGATCATCTAGTAGAATACCATAGTGAGAAACTCTCAGATACCATCTAAAAATATCCCATCTATGATAAGGAAATGTATTCCATTGTGCAAGCCTGTCATGAATGGAAACATTACATTCTGGGCAAGGAGACAATCATCCACACTGGTCACAAGCCTCTGCAGTTCATACAAACATAGGGGAAGTTGCAGAACAACTGCCATCAGAAATGGTCCACCTACCTGTAGCAATTCCATCACAACATCAAGTATAAGACAGAGAGCACAAATCATGTTGTTTACTGCCTCAGTCAACCTCACGTGGCTTCACTCACCATCATGCTCCATTCCTGTGGGCATGAGGCATCTGAGTGGCCCCAAATTTATCAGCAAGATCCATACTTTTCCACCACCTATAAGCTCTTGGGTACATGCGTGAATGTCACCGATTTTCACATTCAAGACAACCTATTATGCCATTTGGGCCATCTCTGTGTTCCTGCAAGCGAGCGTGCAAAGATGATTTGGGAGGCTCACTACAGTTGGGTGGTAGGACATTTTTGTATGGAGAAAACTTTGGTTGTTCTACAAAAACATTTTTATTGGCCAAAACTTTGACAGGATGTTAGCAAGTATATCTGATATTTCACTTCCTGTGTCATTTCCAAGCCAACCATCAAGAAGCAAGGCTTATACACCCCTATGTCTATTCCCAAGAGATATTGGGAATCCATACCATTGGATTACATGTTTGGCCTTCCATCCACCAATAAAGGAAATGATTGCGTATTTGTGGTGGTTGATTGGTTTTCAAAGATGGCCATTCTCACAGTGTGCAAGAAGAGAATCACAACGGCATATACTGCCAAGATCTTCTTTGAATGGTTGTGGATCCATTTTGGGATACCATAGACCATCATCTCCGATCGGGACAACATGTTCCTTATCACATTTTGGTCGAGTCTCTAGTCACTCTTTGACACCAAGCTCACTAAATCCACTTCCTTCCATACTCAAACTGATGGCCAAACAAAGGTCATCAATCAGATGATTGTGCACATTCTGTGCATGTATATCTCTAAGAATTCATGTACATGGGATGAGAGTCTTCCCTATGTTCAACACAACTACAACATGGTTCTCCATAGCTCCACCAACCATAGCCCCTTTCAGGTGGGGCTGGGATTCCAACCCTTGGGTCCCATTGATGTTGCACTACCTCTTGCAACCACATAGAAAGATTCTTCCCATGTTCATTTTGAGGCCGAAAAAGCCACCAGATTCATTAAGTGGATTCAACACATCCACCAATAGGTCCATGAGACTTTGTATAAATTCAATGCTAAGTACAAGAAACACCATGATCAACACCAAGTATTGCACAAGTTTCAGGTGGGAGAAAAGTTTTGGTTACATTTGCAGAAAGAACATTATAGGCCTTACACTATCACCAAGGCTGCAGGAGACAATCCCTTTGAGCTCAACACTCCCCCCTTCCTTGGCTTGCACCCAATGTTCAATGTGGACCTCCTCCGACCATATTTTCCACCATTATTGGACATCTCAGATATCGCAAAACAATTTACACCAACAAAGCTCAACCTTGACTGCATGGAATATGAATCCATTGATCAGATAGTGGACACACAGGTCAGGGGCACTTGCCAGCAGAGGATCCAAATTTATCGAGTTGTCAAGGAAGGGCAACTCCTGCAATAAGGAAAATGGCTCACCCAGGGAAAAATTCAACAAAAATTTCCTCACTCGATGGGGGCCCTCAACGCAATGGAGACCATTTCTTCCTAAGAGGGGAGGATTGATCCAGGTGGATATTTGTGGCCACCGAACTATTCCAACTGGCTCCTTTTGGAAATTTTAGTTTGGCACAATCTTCTGTAATTATCTATAATTGTGGGTTCTGCACTTTCGGGACTGTCTGAAGCCCTAAACAACTTCCAAATGGAGATTTGTGGCCTCCCACCTAATCCAACTAGCTTGTTTTTGAATTTTTCATGTCAGCGCATCTTTCTATATTTCTAGGGTCATTTTGGGGACCTAATAATGTTTTCTTGGCTTGTCATAGTCAAACTATAGATAGAGTCATAGTTTGATGACATAATGTGTAGTTCTCAAAAATACCTTTCCAATAGGCTATCACGTGCCTAAAACGAAGGTCGTATGCAAAAGTTACGACCCTGAGAAGTTGAGGTACCAACTTACCCATCAGAGCCCACACAACTTTTGTTGTTTCATCTCCTAGGGTTAGGTTTTTGGATGTCTATGGTTTTGGAGTTCATGAATAATGTTAAAAATTCCTCTAGAGGCTCATTGTAATCATTCTGCTTAGACGAATGCGCGTAGCAGCCACATCTCTTCTCAAAGATAGCTACCACCATTCGAGAAAGTTGTTTTCAGTTCTATAGTTTTACAGTTTCAGCCTATTTTATTTATTCAATAGAAGGTATTGTTCACTATATATTTGTTGTTTTTCTCTGTATCTTTGTCTTATTGTATTCAATCTATTATTCATTTCATTCCGCTCATAAATCCAGATCAAGAGTTCCCTTGGGAGACCTGGCATCAACATTGAAATTGGTTGTATATAGAGGGTTCAGATTCTTTGATCAAACCCCAGTCTCCATTGTTTTAAGAATAAAGTTGAAGGACACCAATATAATTTCTCACTTAGAATATTGATTGCATCATTTTTGGATCTGAACTTAAAACATACCCATACAAAAAGCATAATATGAAATTTTGGAGTGTACCCTAGAACGTTGAACCAATTTTCCTCCAACCATCTCAAGGATTCAAATTTAAATTGATTTCCGATGAAACACCTAGTGAGAGAACTTTTCATTAATATTTTCACTGCCTCCATTCCTACATTTTCACCTAGAACCAATTTAACTCTTTTTTCTCATCCTTATGCATTTTAATTTCTTTTTCTTCTTGACCATGTTTTGATCAAGCATAGCTACCCAAAAAACATAATATGAAATTTTGGAGTGTCCCTAGAATGTTGAACCAATTTTCCTCCAACCATCTCCTTAGGGACTTACCTTTAACTTTCTTGTGCATAAAACACCTAGCAATAACATTTTCCATTAATATTTTCACTAATTCCATTTCTACATCTTAGCCTAGAACCAATTTAGCTATATTTTCTCATCCTTATACACCTTAACTTATTTTTCTTCTTGACCACCTTTTGATCAATCTTCTTTCCTCCAATTTCTGATAACCTTTCACCCCTCAACTCCACCTCAAAAAACACTCTCAACCCTAAACTTTGTTCTAATCCCCTTTCTTCTTCAAACATTAAATTTTCAAGATCATTCTTATAATTTTTGCAAGGATTGACTCTTGGAGTAAGAACCCTTGACACCTCTCCTTTGAATAGAGATACAATTCCTTTGATCAACCTCCCAACTGCTATTTCCTCTTTGATTAGACCACTGGTACCCACATCATTGTCATCCTTTACCTCGAGATTAGAAAAGGTAAGGATTTGGTATATCCTTACCTTGTCAACATGTCTTGACTTTACTTTGTTGTTCCTTTCCACTTAATATCCCCATCCTTTCTTGCAAGGACTAAATTTCAAATCATTAGACCCAACTCCAATGGACCTCCTAGGGTAATCCTCTTGACCTAGGTCTAGAACTTTTTCTTTGCTAAAAGCCTTTACTCCCCTCCATATCTCTTGAAGTTCCTCCTTAGATCTGAACATTGACCTAGGACATAGCTCCTAGCCCTTTCCATAATCCACATATATTATCATAATTATACAATATATTATTGAGTCATATAGAGTATGTAATTTTGAACAAATTATGCAAAAAGATTGTTTATATTTATTTATTTATTTTATAAATTATTATTATTATATGAGTTATGTTTCTTTATTATTAAGTGTGTGAGGTGTAGTATGAGAGAAGTGTAATGTCTATAAATAACATGGATGTGACAAGTGACATAAATAAATTTAATATAATATTTTAAGAAGATAACATTCAATATATATGAAATGTGTAACATTTGTAATTATAAATAATAATAAAATTATTTAAAAATATAATACTAAATATTCATTAATATATTTAAAACATATATATTTTTTAAAGTATTATGAAATTTATATTTTATTTTTTTAATATTTAAAATATATATTTAATAAATTTAAAATTAAAATAAATTTTCAATAATTATAATATTATTATTATTATTTTTTTATATTTAATAATTTTTCTTCTTTTATTATTATTGAATTTATAATAAAATGATAAGATAAAAGTAAAATTAAAATTTTACTTTAAAAATTTTTCATTTAAAAAAATTATAATGTTGATGTGACAAGCTTCCTCATAATCATAAATTATAATGTTAGATGTGACCAGCTTCCTCAAAATCATAATGAACTTTAGTTTAAGTTGAAATGCATATTTTGCAATTAAATAATAAGATATTTTTATAATGTTTCATGTTGTTTGATGTGACATGTATCTCCTTGATACTTTTCAATAATGGCAGATTATTTGCCCCCTCGCTTGCTCGTGGGTTTTCTTAGTTAACCTAGTCTCAGTTACCTTCTAGAAAGAGTAGTTAGGAGGTGTACACCCGACTTTTAGTTTTTTTCCTGGAGTTGTGGGGTTAGTTTTTTACTGACAGTTTTTTGGCTCATCGGAGACTTGGTACCTCTTTCCCTTGGTTTTGCTCTGGTTTCAACGTGCGTCTCTTTGTGTTGATCAGGTTTAGGTTTTGGATTTTAATGACCCATTACGTTTTGGACTGAACCATGATGTCTCCCCTTCGTCTTTCAAGTAACTAGATATTTGTGGGCCCGTTGTAACTCTTATGAAGTGTTCTTTCTTGGAGAGGGTGCTTACAATAGTTATGTTGGTAATTACTAGTTTTTAGTTCTCTTAAATGGTCTTATGGGGATTCACTCCAAGTTTGTCAGTAGCAGTAAGGCCCTTGTCTTTTCAGCGACTCTAAGGTTTTGTTGGCCTTGTTTTCAGTTTCGAGGTAGGTTAGGTGGCAGCCTCCAAACTCTTGATGATAGAAGTTGGAGTCACTTCCTTAATGAGCACAGATGACGATGCCAACTGGAAACAAGCGGTGTTGTTTAACGATGTCTTGGTTAATCATGCTCAGTTTGAAAGGCATATGACTTCTGTTAGAGCGCCCTACCAGTCTCGATCGAGCCCAAACCGCCAGGAAGATTTAGCTACAAGCTCAACGAAACCTTCTAGAGATTGGAATGTAGGAGGTTATAGAAAAATTTCTTCTGGACAGAAGAGATGAGGGCCTGTTTCTGGAGAAGTTCCAGAAGCGCAGGCAGGTGCTTATCTGTTTAGTAGGATAGGCCAGAGGATTTAAAAACCCTGTAAAGTAAACAAAGTGAAGAGGAGGTTTATTCTTGTCTCCGACGTTGGTTTGGAAGACGTGTGCTTGATGGAAATGTGCACACTGGTTGGGAGATTTTCCTACCATAGGCTCATCCAGGTACCCATTGAGAGCTGGGTAGATTCAACGTGGAAACCACTTTTAGGCTACTCACCTGAGATCTTCTTTTTGGCCTAGGGTTGGTTTGGGTTCAAATGTCGTAACCTTGAGGATGCTACTATGTTACTGGAGTCTCGGTGTGTGGTGGACGGAGGTAGTATTATGTTGAAGTCGTGGTGAGTTATCTTCAACCCTTCTAAGGAGTATTTTGAACTCATTCATCTTTGCGTCTTGCTCCCCTTTTTTCCTTTTCAGTGGTGGAATAAGCGAGCATTAACCGAGATTGCTAATGGACTTGTTCGGTTTCTTGTGATGGACGAGGAAGAACTTTTAGAAGTGGATAAGCGTATGTGTAGAGTATTGGTGGAGGTAGACATACACGCTCGCCTTTCAGAAGCAGTTGAGTTGGAATGAAGGGGGATATTGAGAGTACAAAAACTTGACTTCTTGGGTATTCCTTTTAGGTGTACTCGGTGTAGACAGACTGTACATCTCCGACGTGATTTCCACGGAGGATACCTAGAATATTCTTCATCCAAATCATCTTTGTTGTAGATACCTACCACCACAGATCCTCCAAAAGTGTCATCGGGTGGATGAAATGTATGTTTTCCCGGAGCCGAGCCACTCGAGGAGGACATGACAGCCATCAATTTTTCCGGTAAGTTAAGGAAACTTTGTCCTACCCTTTTCTTTTCACTCTCATCATGGGAATGAGATTATATCGATAAGTCTCTAGGACGTGGTTCTTTTTCCTCTTTGTCAGAGGACCCTACAGATTCACCGAAAATGGATTCCCTACAAGACTTGTTTCCATGTATGAAGTAGGGTTTTTTGGGGGGTAAGCTTCCGCGGGTTGGTGAGAAACTCTCTACTTTATACCTTCCCCTCTCTCATTCGGGAGAATTGGGTAACCCTGTAGATGATCTATTGGATACTTTTAAGGAGGATGTGACAGGGCTAGAGGGAGTATTGGGTAGGGGTGGGCCTGTGTCTGCCCCTGTGTCTCCGGGTTTAGGCTTCAGTGTGGGACATGCCACGGTTGGTTTAGAAGAACAATTGCATAGTGAGACTGAAGTGGCACTTTTCTCGTCTGTCCATGATCTCCATCTTAGTGAGGGATTAAGGGAGACGGAACGGGGGGATTGCAGTCTCATTTTAGTATTAGACTCTTTAGTATCGGCTTTACACGAGTTACCGAAACTGAAACCTCTGACTACTTTCAAAGGTAAAGTGGTTGTTTCTACTATTTCATCTGAGGTTAACTCGTTAAATTCCTTGGGTCCTAGGGCTGAACAACCTGTTTCGGGTGCTAAGGGTTTTGAGTGGTCAAGGGGGTTGGGTTGTGAAATCTCACCCATAAAAAAACACAGTGCTTGGAAGCAAGCAGAGGGTTCTGTAAAGGAGCAGGTTAACTTCTCTTCGTTTGATTCTAATCATGGGGCACTTAGAGGCATTAAATCCCTAACACGCGCTAAATCATGATCTTGTTGTCCCTAAATGTTAGGGGAGTTGGGGGATCCCAAAAATTGGCCTCGGTACGTCATCTTTTACTTTTGAATCGACCAAACATTATCTTCTTTCATGAGACCTTGGTGGATGAATCAAGGGCAAGATCATTTTTATCGAAACTTAAACCGTCATGGTATTCGACTATTGTAAGCTCTGTTGGAAGATCAGGGGGTTTGTTGGTTGCTTGGGACCTTGATAAGTTCGATCTAATACCTTACATACGCTGTGGTGGTTTAATTGTGATAGGTATCATCTTAGAGATAAAGGAGCAACTATCTTTCCTAAACATTTATGGCCTGTGCAGTGATAGGAAAGTTTTATGGCAAAAGGTGTGGGATAGAGGTATCTCGTCTCTTAATAATTTGATAGTCTCGGGTGATTTCAATTTCACTCTAAATGAAGGGGATATCTGGGGAGAAAGTGGCCACCCTGACCCATTGGATTTGTTTTTAAAGGATTTGTTTGTTGAAGGAGGTCTAGTTGACATAATTCTGGATGTGTTAGTGGCTACGTGGCGGAATGGAAGGAAAGGTGTGGATAGTATATTGAAGAGATTAGACAAGACTTTTGTTTCGATGGACCTGTTAAGGAATGTTGCTAGATATCGTTCCTAGGTGGCGCATCTTTTCATCTCGGATCACACTCCAATATTTCTTCAGTTAGATGGATTTTTCCAATGCAAATTTTATCCCTTCAAATTAAATTCTGCCTGGATTCACGAGGTAGAGTTCTCTCAGTTAGTCAATGAAGTATGGAAGGACCCAAAGTTTCTTCTGGAATCAGGTTTGTAGAGAAGACTGGTATGAAAGCTTAAATGTCTAAAAACGACAATAAAGAGGTGGGTAAAAAGTTTTAAAAACCTCTCGACTCAAAAATTGGGCATTCTAGAAGAGTATTTAGAGTCGTTGTATCAAGCTTCCCTTTTAGATTTGAGTAATGTAGAGTTGACATGTAGGATCAAACAGAAGGAAGTGGAAAGATTGCAACGATTAGCAGCAGAGGAAGACACTTGGAGACAGAGGAGTCGTGTGATCTGTTTAAAAAGTGGGGATCGGAATACAAAGTATTTTCATCACTTTGCAAGTGATCGTAAAAACCGTAAGCAGATTTGGGAAATATAGATGAAGGCGGGAAAGGAAGTGTCGGGACAAAAGGAATTAAAAGAGGAAGCGGTAATTTTTAAAAAAAAATTGGGATCAACAACGGGAATCATAAATGAAGATCAGACTTCTCTAGCAAGACTTTACCCTAACACGGTTTCGGGGGAAGATGCTCGTCTATTAGAAAGAATGTGCTCTTTAGAAGACCTATCGAGCATTTTAAAGGCTTTTCCAAAGATAAAATCCCAGGCCGTGATGGTTGGACTGTGGAGTTTTTCCTCCATTATTTTGAGTTGGTTGGAGAGGACATGTTAGGGATGGTCAAGGAATCAAGGAGAAAGGGAGAAGTTATAAAAGCTGTAAATGCCACGTTTCTAGTATTAATCCCAAAAATGAATAAACCAACTTCTTTTGGGGATTTTAGACCTATTTCACTTTCTAATCTATGTTACAAAATCATTGCAAAATTGTTGGCAAATAGGTTGGGGCCTATTTTGTCAAAAGGTTTAGCAGAAGAACAATTGGGATTTCTTCAAGGAAGACAAATTCTAGATGCGGTGGGCACGACGCAGGAATTCCTCCATAGCATAAAAAAGAAGAATCAAAAGGCTCTCATTCTTAAACTTGATCTTAAGAAAGCCTATGATTTTATTAACTCAGAGTTTCTAAGGATGATTTTGATCAAAACGGGCTTTGTCTTAGCTGTCACAAATTGGATTATGAGTTGTGTCACCTCAGTTTCATATGCAGTCCTAATTAATGGTGAACCATCTGAATTTTTTCAAAGAGGCAAAGGTCTAAGACAGGGCTGCACACTGTTGCCTCTACTCTTTATACTGGTGATGGAGGGACTGAGTATCCTCTTGAAAAAGGAGAAAGAAGCCATGTTGTTGACTGGAATTAAAGTTGCTAGGATTACCAAAATTTTACATCTCCTTTTCGTTGATGATGTGTTGATCATGACAAGAGATTGCATAGTAGAATGGAAGGTGATTGTTGGCCTCCTGAATACTTTTTTACATGCATCAGGGCTACATATAAATGAGGAAAAATCCACATTCCATGTGGCGGGGATGGAAGAGTCGGGGATGGCACCTTTTAAAGAGATTTTTTCGTTTAGCTATGTCCCCATAAATAATGGCTTTAAGTACCTAGGCTATTTCCTTAAGCCAAATTGTTACAAAACTGACAACTGGTGTTGGCTTATTAAAACATTCGAGAGAAGAATTGACCACTGGTGTAATCGTTGGCTTTCTCTTGGTGGTCGTTTAGTTATGATAAAGACAGTTTTGGTGAGTCAACCGGTGTATTGGATGTCTATGGTCGTTGTTCCCAACTCAGTTATGGTAAAACTTCATCATCTTATCTTCTCCTTTTTATGGTCGGGTTGTAGTGAGAGGAAACGATCACATCTCTGTAACTGGGACACTATTTCTAGGCCAAAGAAAACTGGAGATTGGGGGGTGAAAAATCTGACATTCTTTAATAAATCCTTATCGGCCAAAACTTTATGGAGAGGATTAACCAAAGCAGGAATATGGAATAAAGTTCTAAAAGACAAGTATTAACCTTATGTTTCCGTGTCAATGTGGTTTATATTGGACAACAAAACTCATGGAGAGTTCTCACAAGTTTGGAGAAATATTTTAAAATCTCTTCCACTTTTAGATCATTGGTTGTGCTAGAAAACTGGAAATGGAGAGACTATCCATGCAGGCAAGGATCATATTATGGGAATGAGTCTAAACTCTTTTCTTTCAAAAGAACTTCTGGCTGCTTTAAAGGTTTAGGGGATTGCTTTTCTTTACCAAGTTCGAAACACTACTATGTCAGCTCCCCTAAGCACTTACTGGATTGATGCCACAAAGCTTGGCTTCATCAGTGATCTTGCATCAGAATGGGAGGCGTACAGAAGTGCGCTCTCAGGCGCGGGTATTCAATTAAATGCAATCAAGGATGAGTTAAGTTGGTCGGGTGGAGATGGGCCTGGTTTTCCCTCTGCAAGAAATCTGTATAGGGCTCTTTCAGAGAGCATGTGGTCACACACTATAAGTGGGTGGTGCTATAAATTGTGGAAGTGGAAATTGGCACTAAAATTAAAACTCTTTTTATGGCTTCTCTTGCGAAACAAGATTCTCACGTGGGATTTTCTGCTTGCTAAAGGGTGGGAAGGCCTGAGCTTTTGCATCCTGTGTAAAAGGAACCCAAAGTCACTAAACCATTTGTTTATTTCATGCCCTTTCACTTGTCAAGTTTGGGTTATTATCGAGGGGATTCTTAAGTTCAAGCTGTCATGGGAGGGGAACACAGTTGATGAATGTCTTTCTTCTTTGGTCGGAAAGCATCCAAATCTGATCACTCTTCCAACTATTTTCTATTGGTTCTTATGGTTAGAAAGAAACAACCTCCTTTTCAACAACGAGTTGACTCTCCCACAAGTGGTGGCTATCAAGTCTGTTGATTTTTTTAATGCTAGTGTAATGCCACAAAAAAAAAAAACTCTTTGTACAAGATTAAAAGACCACCCCGGATTCACCAATTAGTGGGGTGGTTTGATGGCGCAGCTTCAGGGGATGGATCAAACAGTGGTGCAGGTGGTGTTATTAGTTTAAATGCAAATACTCTACTCAAGTGGATGTTTAACACAGGAGCTGGAACAAACAACAGGGCAGAGCTGTTGGGCACGTGGATTATTGGGGATTCAAATCTCATTATAGAATGGTGTAAGGGAAGTGAGAGACTCCAAAGTCCGATGCTGGAAGGTTGGAAGGAGTAGATTAAAAAGCTTAGTACCTAGTTTGAAAAGATTTCCTATCTTCATACTTATA
This sequence comes from Picea engelmannii, assembly GCA_009831015.1. Classification (NCBI taxonomy): domain Eukaryota; kingdom Viridiplantae; phylum Streptophyta; class Pinopsida; order Pinales; family Pinaceae; genus Picea; species Picea engelmannii. The sequence goes on from ML809337.1 coordinate 70,288, forward strand.
GAGAATATAACAAGGTTGCAGATATTCTTTCAAAAATTGCGCTCAAGGACCAAGATCACCGTGGTGTGATTATCTACACACAGTGGGTAGACAACAAGCCAGGACTCTCTAGGCATATTAAATTTTTCTGATCTTCTGTAGGCTGTTAATGGGCCATATTTGAAGACTGTAATTTTGTTTATAGTTTTTAATGTTCGTTTTTTTCTTAGAACTTCTTGAATGTGTATGTGGTAAAACCACTCAGCAACTGGTACTCTCAGAATTAAGTAATTTTTTATGTATTGAAAGCCTGGATATCCCAATCAGAACTGGTATAGTTTTTATATGATGGATACACTTTTTGGAAAGAGGATGAACATACATGTAATATTTTATATTATATAATATACAAATAAATTTTCTTGTTTGAAAAAACTTCCTCATAATCATTATGAACTTTAGTTTAAGTTGAAATGCATATCTTGCAATTAAATACTAAGAATATATGTGAATTAGGTGATTTACATGATCATGTGAGTGAAGGATTTTATTATATATATATATATATATATATATATATATAATTATTATGTCAGTGATTTTTTTTTTATAAAATAATATAAATAAATATGTAAATATTTATTGTATTGAAAGACATTTTTACCATTTAATATTGAAAATTTTTATAATATATATAATATTTTCATTTTCATATACTCAAAAATATATGATTTAAAATAAATATTAATAATATATTATATACTAATTAATTAAATATAATTTTCACAATTCTAATTCTATATTAGTATTAGCAAATAATATTGGCAAACAATAAATTTTTTACTAGTACATACTTTATTACTCCCTTCCCTTAATCGATTTTTCATCGTTCTATTAATATGGCATGCAAAGTTTTAATTTTATCATGTATAA
>ML809337.1:74981-107533 GCA_009831015.1 Picea engelmannii
TTTTTTATTTTTTTATATTAAACATATGTTTAAGAAAATGCTTACAACTACAAATCAGGTCATTGTCTACAACTTGTAATGAAGAAACCAAAATTAAATTTAAACTATCACTTGCAAATCATGTCATCCTCTACAACTTGTATGGAGGAAACCAAAATTAGCTTTAAACTAGAGGCTTGCTGCTTTGCAGCTTCCCTTGTTTTCTTTTGAAATTGAACATTGAGAAGAAAAGCCATATTTTTATATGTTAAACCACTCAAATTGTTTACCAAATATGATACACATAAAATAAAAATATCTTTATGTATAAATGAATATATAAAAAGATATGTGAAATTTATATATAATACAAAACAACTCCAAAACATAGTAACACGATTTAAATACAAATACATATTATGGAAAATATAAGTAACAAACCAAAAAAAATACAAAATACAAAATCTTATAATACAAAAATATGTATTGAAAAATGTTATTATATAGATGATAATTACATTTTCATATACTAAAATATATATTATTTATAATAAATATTAGTAAAGATACTGTGTTTATTAAATATGATTTCAAGAGTTCTATATTAATATCCTTAAATAATATGGGTAAATAATAAAACAACTTTTTAACATGTATATATTTTATTCTCTTTTGAAATTTAACATGTGTTTATTAAATATGATTTCAAGAGTTCTATATTAATATCCTTAAATAATATGGGTAAATAATAAAACAACTTTTTAACATGTATATATTTTATTCTCTTTTGAAATTTAACATGTAATTTAAGAGATTTTTTTAATTTATATTGAGTGGAGAGAAAAGAAATGTTCATATAACATAACACATTATAATAAATAAAAAATAAAAAAAAATAAAAATAATATATATATATATATATATATATATATATATATATATATATATATATATATATATTTTAATATATTAAAAAATATATATTGATTTGAATTTGTTTTTTTAATTGTTGCTTTAATTAATAGATCAAGAAAATAATAACAACCTAATGGTTATTAGGTCCAAATATATTATTAAATATATTAATATATTTTATAATATTTTAATATTAATGTATTAAATTAATATAGATTTATTTTAACTTGGAGACGGATCAAATCTCTTGAGGTGAAAACATTTTTTAGAGTGCAAAACTTGAAGAAAGATTAAGGGTTTGTATTATGAGAGATTTGATCCCTCTCCCCACTTGATAGATTTCGAGTTAAGATGAATCTATACTAGTTTAGGCAACTCAAGTTGTATATATCAACCAAATATGATACATATAAAAAAAAATATTTTTATATATAAACCAATATATAAAAAAAATTACATTTTCCTGCTATGAAATGACATCAAACTTACACCAATTGATGAAAGCTTTTTTGAAAACCTCATATATCTTCAAACTTATACCAATTTCTAAAAACTTTTTTTTTTGGAAACCTCATATATCTTTTAAATGATTCTTAATTTAAAAGTAAACATTTTACTAAATGATTACTATATTTCTTTTTAGGGATATTTGCCCAAAATTTAACAGATTAACTCTGTTTTACAATTAAGAGAAGGTTTTTAGATGAACAATGGCATATTGTAAGATTTTTATATCGATTATTTGTATTATCGATCACATTATCCTAAATTATGGAAAAAACAAAATCAACGAACCAAAAGGCCTTTCTGGTAGAACATGAAAAAAAAACACACGTTGAAGTAAACCGCTTCCTCGTGATCGTCGATGGGTAGTTATTGAAAATCGTTGGATGAGCTGTGTAAACTTATACCAATACAAAGTTAAAACATAGCTTGGGCAGTGATCCGAAAGATGGTTGAAAGATGGTTGATATATCACTAGCACAGCAGTAAAATAGTTGCTGGTGAACTTTGAAAGGCTGAGAAGATGAAACGAGTCTTTAAAAGAATATATTAAATTTTATTATCTATTAACAAATAAACTGTTGAGTTTCATTTATCTGGTGTTAATATTTTAATTTCTGTTAATCACTTACTTGGCAACCAGTTAGCTATCAAAGTAATTTTTAAATATGATTCTGGTAAATGTAAAAAAGTAAGCACATAAACTGATGTCTTTATAATAGCTAGGAAGTTAATGATTGAAATCACAGCCATTTATTTTGTGTGACTACTAAGAATATTCCAGCCATATTTAATCATGTCCATAAAAACTTATTAAGCACTAAACCCCTATTAAATCTGCCCATTGTCAATAGGTGTACGCCTTTCGGCGTAATTATTGTTAATTAATAGCATGCCACAAAGATAACAGAATAATGTCCATAAATATGCCCTTGTTGTAACAATAGCCAGAGGTAGCAAAGTTTGATATATTACCAGACTTGCAAGTGAGAAACTAGCATGTACTATAAAAAAATTTATTACATTGAAATGCGTATACTTATGGACAATGGGTATATTTAATATGTTTTAGTGATGGAATATTCTTAATCGTCCCAATAAATAAGTGGTTGTGATTTCAACCACTAACTATTATAAAGATATTCTTTTATATATTTATTTTTTTACTTTTACTTGATCATATTTAAAATTTGATAATGATAACTAGCTGATTACCACGTCAAATGATTAGCTTTTCATTTTGTGAACCAACAGACCAACTGTATTAGTTACAATACAGTCACATAATGGCAATAAAAATATGCCCTTGTGGTCACAATAGCCCATAGTTACCTGAATGCTGTAAATGAAAAACTAACATGCCCTACAAAGTTTCTCACATGCCCTAGAAAGTTTCTCATTTAAAGACTGTCATCACATGAATCGGACTGTACGTTCTTGTTCGATGCACGCGTGTAAGGTGTGCATGGATCATGAGCTTGACACTTATTTTCTGTTGGTCTTGAATATAACTATATTCATCTCCTTCCTCATCTCTGGGTGTAGTGGTCCGTTCGAGACCTCGAAATCTGAGATTCTGAGTGGAAATAGAGGGGATTGGTAGGAGAAAAGCATTGATGGAGAGGGCCGGGATCGTTGGAACTAAGATATGGAAGGAGGAGCTTAAAAAATTAGTTGTAATCCTTGCAGGGGCTACAGCAATATATGCTCTGGTTCAAGCATGGAGAACCGGTTATTCCACTGGTATTCGGTTTTCCTTCGATCGTTTCAATGGTCCTGGAACAGGCAATTATACTAGTAATCCTCCTCCTGCTGCTATCTCACTACAGTCTAGGTATGGAAGTGTCGATCATGAATATCACAGTATAAATAATTTGAGTTTGAGGGGTACAGATGCATTAGCTCCTGCTGGAAGTTTCGAAATTGAGAAGAAGAATCAGAGTATGATAGGCAGTGCTTCGACCAACGACTCGCTTGATGCCCATGATCTCAAGCTGAATGATAGTGTGACCAATGGAACCAACAGTACTACTCTCACAACGGTAAGAGCGGGCTTAGAATGAAAGAGAACCAAGCTATACTAACCGTTGGGAAGTTGGCTTTGGGTGCAATCTGGGGTTGATGTTATAGCAGTCTCTCTCACTCTGATACCAACATTGCACGCCTCATTACACATATTGTTTTTGACTTGTCATTTTTATATGTATACCAACATTGCACGCACTACAGATATTGTTTTTGATTTGTCATTTTTATATGTATGATGTTGATATTGTTTTTGACTTGTCAGTTTTATATGTATGATGTTGATATTGTTTTTGTCTTGTCATTTTTATATGTATGATGTTGCTTCTACGCAAGCCATATGCACTGAGCAATGTATCATTTATGGCAGTGTATGTGCAGATATACACCATTAGTTGTATATTGCCTGGATATCTCACAGCCTATATATGCCACATAGCTTGGTGCGTATTGCTAGTGGTTGTATTGCAATGGCATATCCTTAGGTTGGAATTTCATCTCACAACTGTTTTTTACTCGTCATTGCTATCTGTATGGTGTTTTTTACTTGTCACTGCTATCTGTATGATGTTGCCTTAGGCCAGCCATATGCACTGCCCAATGCAGGATTTATGGCAGTCTATTTGCAGTTATACACCATTGGTTTTTGTATGGCCAGATACTTCACGGTCTATGTTTATGCATATACTGAAGAGCTCAATGCATATTGCTGGCAGTTTGATCACAGTGGCATATCTCTATGTTGAGATTTCATCCCACTACTGTCTTTGATTTGTCATTATTATCTGTATGATCTTGCCTTTAGGCAAGCCATATGCACCAAGAAGTGAAGAGTTCAGTTTATATGCAAATATATACCATTGGTTGGATATGCTCAGCTATCTCACGGCCTATATCTATGCCTATAATAAATGCAACATAGCTTGCTGCATATTGCTGGCAGTTGCCTTATCCCGACATATTCCTATGTTGGGATTTCATGTCACAATTGTCTTTGACTTAATAAATGCCACATAGCTTGCTGCATATTGCTGGCAGTTGCCTTATCCCGACATATTCCTATGTTGGGATCTCATGTCACAATTGTCTTTGACTTTTGACTTGTTATGATTATGTGTATGAGGTGGCAGTTGCCTTATAGTGATATATTTTTATGTTGGGATTTCATGTTACAATTGTCTTTGCCTTATAGTGATATATCTTTATGTTGAGATTTCATGTCACAATTGTCTTTGACTTGTCTTCGTTATGTGTATGAGGTTGCCTCTAAGCAAGCCATATGCACTGCCATTATATGTGTATTATGCCATTATATGTGTAGATATACACCATTGGTTGTATATGCTTAGATATTCTTTGGCCTATATTTGTGCATATACTGCAATAAATGTTACATAGCTTGGATCATATTGTTGGCGGTTGACTTATAATGGCATATTTTTATGTTGGAATCTTGTCCAACAACTGTCTTTGACTTGTCATCTTTATCTGTATGATGTTGCTTCTAGACATGCCATATGCATTGAGCAACGCAGCATTTATGGTAGTGTGTGAGTAGATATACATTATTTCTTGTATATGCTTAGATATCCCACTTTTTATATATGTGCATATACTGCAATAAATGCTGCATAGCTTGCTGCATATTGTTGACGGTCACCTTACAGTTGCATATCCCTATGTTGGAATTTCATCCCACATCGTGTTGGGGTTGGTGAAAATAGAGCAATCTAATAATTTCATTTGGGTTCAATTTCTCAAGATAGTGGTTCATTCTAGGGGCTGGTGTGTCCACCTTTTAATAGATGGTGGATGTTATACAATTAAGACTATTGAGCTGCTTAACATTTTTAATCCTCTCCTTCACCTTGTAATAGGTAATATTAAGACTCTTGAAACTAGTATCAAAAGTTTTTAGAGAAATAAATATGCACCCAGAACAGAGCATTTAATACTCTATATGTTAGGATATATATCATTTTTCAGTTAATCACTGGTGAATGCTCTACAATGAAAACTCTTAGAACATCTGACTAAAAGTTTTAATACTATACCCTTCTCTATTTACGGTTAATAATCTCCTTCCTATTATTAGTATTAATGGAGATAAGTATTGGTATTCGGTTTTAAGAAGGCAGGCTTCTGTTAAAGCCCTCAGCACATTTTAAGCCAATGCTCTGCCTTATTGCATGACATTTCCAACTGTAATATTTTGTTTCTAGGTTGTTGTCCTATTTTTGGGTGTTTCGGTTGGTTTTCTCTTTGTGGAAAGTGTGGGTTATCTTGCTCAGCTACCAAGAAGCTCCGGACTCTGCTGTTGCTTTTATTTCATTTCAGTGGCATATCTCTATGTGGGATTTCATTCCACATCAGTACTTCCCTCTAGAATCTGGGGCAGTACTTCCCTTTAGAATCTAGGGCACTGTTACAGCCTTACATGGGTTCAATTTCTCAAAGAGTGGAGAGTTTGAACCCTCTGAAGTTAGTGTGCTAAGGTTGGAATACTCTGCAAGTGTCAGCCTCTCTGACGGCTGGCATGTTGAACAATAACTTCTCAGAATTGCTTCTATAATTACAAAATCTCCTCCCCTTCCAAAATTGTTTTAATTTCCCTTTACCACTTGATAAATGTTAGATGCTAGATGCTGCTCAATTTAGATAACATTTGGCCCAGAGTTTTTAATACTCCCCTGAATCTCCATGTGATAGCTGGTGGATGCTCTTCCATTAGGATTCTTGAATTTTGAAGCAACTTGTCACGAGTTTTTAATAATAGACCCTTCGCCATTTAGAGTTAATAAGCTCCTTCCTTCTCCATTTACAGTTTATAGGCTCCTTCCTATTATTAGACCCTTTTCCATTTAGAGTTAACAAGTTCTTTCCTTCTCCATTGGCAATTTATATGCTCCTTCTTATTATTAGAACTAATGCAGATAAATATTGTTTCCTGGTTTTTAAGGAAGCGGGCTTCTGATAAAGCTCTCAGCATATATTAAGCCAACTTTTTGCCTTATTCCTCGGCATGACATTTGCTGTAATTCACGACTGTAATATTTGATTTATAGGCTGCTGTACTATTTTGGGGGTTTCATTTGCTTTCCTCCTTATGGAGAGTTTGGGTTACCATGCCGGGCTATCAAGAAGGCCTGGGTCTGAATCATATTAGATGTAGGAGACAGAACAGAATCAGTTGAATTTGAACAGTAATATTAGGCTTATCTATTGAAGGCCTTCATTCTGATATCCTAACTTTTTGACAAGGATGTGCAGAAGGAAGAATCTGTAATAACAATCATTCTGATATCCTAACTTTTCGGCAGGGTTGTGCAGAAGGAAGAATGGGTAATAACAATCGAGCAACAGCTGCTCTCAGCGAAATGTGAAATCGAAAATGCGGTCCCAGTTCTCGACAATCCAGAGTTATACGGCCCGGTTTATTATAATGTGTCTCGTTTCAAAAGGTAACGCAACAAACGCTATAAAATCTCTGGCAATTTTAAGATAGTTTTGTCTTCTTAATTTTTATATTGAATGGAATCAAGTAGGGTTCAGTCAAGTAGGCAAAAACGTTTTTAGAATATGAGAGAATGTGGGCAGTGTACTGATTTTGCTCTTCGTAGTGTATTCATGTGTTTCTGTTGGAATTTTGTAAATATGTATGTTTTTGCATGTTCATTTAGAGATATACTAATTTAAAATATTGTTAAATTTAATGATATATCTCTAACATATATAATATTAAATATTTTAATATTATATTAATAACATTCTATATTGTAGTTTTTATAATTTGAGATATATTATTATAATTTAATTTAGATAGTTTTCATATTCAATGGAATCAATTAGGTAAAGATGCTTTTAGAATAAGAGAGAATGTGAGCAGTGTATTGGTCTTCTTCGAATGTACTTTGATCTGATAATTTGCCAAGAACCTTGTTTTCTCTGTAGGGTAGGAATTTGAAAACAAAACCATCTATCAAATTTGATGGTCCATATATCATTATGGCCCCTCGGGTCTTCTGTAAGCGTTAATCAAATTCATTCATTCAATCACATATAAAACTTGTCTGAGGTGCAGATCTTAACAAGTGAGGCCAATTGCAGGAGCTATGAAATGATGGAGAAGATATTGAATGTATATGTGTATCCGGATGGAGAGAAACCCTATTTTCATGAGGGTCCCATGGGTGCCATATATGCATCAGAAGGATGGTTTATGAAACAGATGGAAGAGAGTAAACAGTTTGTTACAAAAGACTTCAGGAAAGCTCACGTCTATTACATGCCCTACAGTGTGTATGAGATGAGAAGAGGAATTCCTGCACCAGAACAGCATAACATGCCACAAATATCACTGTATATAAGAGACTATGTGAACACGATTGCTTCCAAATACCCTTTTTGGAACAGAACCCACGGGCGAGATCACTTTTTTGTTGCATGCCATGATTGGGTGAGTGCCAGTTCTTTATGAGGCTACTAAGATTTCTATTAATAGAATAGACTATTTTTATTTATATCTACTGGAACCTATGAGAGCATATGAAAACATTGCACAGGAAAGAAATTACATTCACTCATAACCATTATTTCAGAGATGTCCCAACTGTTGTAGTTATTTTTTCATGGTGTTCTAAAATTCCTTAATATAAAGTTCTATTTGTTTTGTCTCTGTTTCTTAAATGGTAAATAAAAATATTCTATTATACAGTAATTCTATGTTATTATGTTAGAAGGAAGAAGTTGTAAAGATAGGTTTAGTATGCTGAGCAAAGAAAATAATTGCTCTCTTTGTTTTGTCTCTGTTTCTTACATGGCAAATAAAAATATTCTATTTTATAGCAATCTCTATGTTATTATGTTAAAAGGAAGAAGTTATACTTAAGATTAGTATGCTGAACAATGAAAAAACTTGTTTGTAGGGACCTTACACAACAAAAGAGCATCCCGAACTCAGATTGAATGCTATAAAAGTTCTTTGCAATGCCGACCTATCTGAGGGCTACTTTGTATCAGGCAAGGATGGCGCTCTTCCTGAAACCAACCTGGATTGTTTACAGCAGCCACCTCGTGGTCTTGGGGGGTTGCCTGTAAGAAAGAGGTCCATTCTTGCATTTTTTGCTGGAGGTAATCATGGCAGAGTAAGGCCAGTTCTATTCAAATACTGGAAAGACAAGGACCCTGGCATTAAGGTCTATGAGAACTTACCTCAAGAAATAGCAAAGGAAAAATCCTACATAAATCACATGAAGGAGAGTAAATATTGTCTTTGTCCCATGGGCTACGAAGTAAGCAGTCCCAGGCTGGTGGAGGCAATTTACTATGACTGCGTCCCTGTAATAATAGCAGACCATTTTTTTCTTCCCTTCAGCGAGGTACTTAACTGGGAATCGTTCTCAATAACAGTTGCAGAGAAGGACATACCGAAATTGAAGACCATTCTTCTGGGGATTTCAGAGAGAAGGTACATGTCCATGCATTTCAGACTTAGTAAAGTTAGAAAGCATTTCTTGTGGCACAGGAAGTCTCCTCAGAGATATGACATCTTTCATATGATTCTCCATTCAGTCTGGAAAAGCAGACTGCATGAAATTAACTGTTGAGAAGTGGAAATAGTATTTATCTTTTCAATCTGTCATTGAAGGGTAATATGGGAAATGTTTATGAATTCTTGATCTTCTGGACATGCACACCATTTTATGTTGTGCTTCCCATGAATGGTTGATGGATAACTACAGCTCGACTAACTGAGCATTCATTCAGCCATGAAAAACACCCAAGTTTGAATTCCATGCATTTTGTTTGTACGTATAGAGTATTGTCCATTTTGAATGGGCAATCAAAGATATTTGAAGAGTTACATAATCCAGAAAGCTGAAGCCAAAACTTATTTACATCGATGTTCCTATATAATTTGCTGGAAGTAGAAGCTGGAGAGTAGTGTTTGAATCATTTCAATTTAGTAGCGTGCATTATATGTTTTTTTGGTGGAGAATGAATACAAAGGAAAAAGATTATAAAGCTGTTGGCTATCTAACCGCTCTGGCTCTGAAGAATTGGTCTTTGCAGCATATATAATTGAGACAATCTTCCCAAAATATCTTTCTTCACAATTTTTACATCTTCTTATTATAAGATATCAAATATACAAGATAAGGTGATCTTTTAAATTAGTGATGCATATATAGGGACAAAGAGAGATATAAATTAAATAATAAACCAACATAACTATGATTAATGTGATGATAATGAATGAGGGTTATGGTTAGGGGTTTAACATATCATACCATTTTAAATAAGCATTGCTTTCAACCATTGATTAGTTGTGGATGCTTCTATATGAATAGATTATTCTTTCAAGTTGTATTTGTGTTAACAAGTTCTTTCAATTGATGATGAATTCCATAATTGCTCTAGGCATGTTCTTCTCCTTAGTAGGCTTTTTTACTTCCTTTGTTGTTACAAGGGAATCTTGTTTCTCACCATGATAATGATCATTGTTCAAGAACTTATCCTTAAATTGTACCAAAATTGATATCCAATTAATCTTTGTTGATTCCTCCATATGAGCACTTTTAAAGCACCATAAATTGAGCTTCCAATCAAAAGTTATGATAATTTTAAGTTTACACACCTTGTAAATCAATGATTTGGTGTTTTCTCTGCTAGATGATATTGTAGATTTCGCTACACTTTGGAGTATGAAATTTCATACTATAACACCTTGATATGTCTATTTTAGACCCCCATAAGTCTTATTCAATTTCAAGTTTTAAAGAGGAATTTAGATCTAAACTACCAAAACCTATTGTTTTTGGTGACTTTAAGGTGAGTGACCTTGTATGGAGGCCACTTTGTCAATATTTCTCTAACATGTTTGAAATTTGGGTTTGAAACACCTATTCATCTTTTGCCCAATCCCACAAGTGGCACTCAATTTGGGCTGTGAAATGTTCGGATATGATTGTGATAATGGTGATATAACTTGTTTGAAAGAGCCAAACCAAGGATCGACCACTCGGATAATGAATGTTATAGATGAAATAACCAAATAATCATAAAAAATAATCGATTCAGTAATGCCACACCTAAATCAAGATAAAGAGAATGAATAAGAAGCCCGTTTCAGGGGGAAACCATCTTATTACAAGATATCAAATGCACAATATAAGATGACCTTTCAAATGAGACTCTTTGATGTATATATAGGACCGCAAAGATGACTGGAAAACAACAATAAGCTGACATGACTATAATAAATATAGTGATAATGAATAAGGGTTATGGTTAGGGGATTGATATGTCGAGAGAGACCAAATTTGGTCTATTGAAACTTAAGAAAATTGATTGAAATTAATTGATTTGCTTCAAAATTTTGTTTCTATGGTTGAAAATATTAGAGAGAAACTTTCTTAGATCTCTTTGGTTTTTATAAGTAAACAAGTATGAAGAATGGCCGTGCTACAAATATTTTGAAATTGAGACCTAATGTGTGCATAGATAGGGCATTCTAAGAGAGATTGTTTTTCATCTTCCACTTCCTTAGTATTCAAAGATTATACTTTCTTTCTTCCCATGGTGTTTCAGTTTTGTTTATTGCCCAATTTCACTATGAAGGCCGTGATAATTTGTTCTTATTTTAACAATATTGTTTTTATTCTTTAAGTTACTTGTAGTATAAAGATAATTTTGATATTATAATTTGGAGTTACTGATCTCTTTATAGTATTTTAATGTTCCATGACTCGATTTATTCATTGCACCACAATTTCCTTTTAAACTTAGTTGTGATAGTGATTTTAATGGTATTAATATTTTGTAGAGTTGTCTCCCCCTCTATTATCTCATGGTTTAACCAAGAAATTATCGACAACTTGATGCCACCCTATCTTAAGTATCAAGTGATTTTTGCTCAAATTTGAAGCAATTCTATGAAGCCACTTATCCTTATTGTTAATAATGTTGTTCTTGTACATTATGTACCTAATTATATCCTTTCACTTAATGCAGGGTATAATCCCAACCCTTAAGAGGAGATTTGGATAGAGTACATATATTTTAATTTTAATATTGTAATTATAAAATGCTTTTGGAGTTTTTCGATTTTCCTCCAAATTTATTTAGAAATGCTATAACCCCAACTTTTAAGTCCATATAAGATAACTAGAGAAACAAGTGTGTCAAAGGGAGTTTTATTTTTCATAAAACCAAAATTATGTTGCTTTACACTTGTTTCTAACTTGTCAATATAAATACCAAAATGGGCGGGTGACAAAGGACAACCTCGTTTAACCCCTTTATTAAAATTAATTTTTTTTGGCCAACCCTCATTATCTTGAATTTAGTAATTACTTTCTCTTACAACCTTATTACAACAATTCTTAACCCAAAATGAGCCTTTAGATTTTCTAAAACATTTCCATAGGTTGTTTGTAGGCACGACATCAAAAGCTTTCCTAAATTCAACGAAGCAACAAAGGAGATTGATTTTATTATTTTGACATTCCTTTGCAATAATCCTAGGATTAATTAAGTGGTCGATGGTTTAATGATATATTCTAAAAATGGCTTGGATTTTATCCCTTTTTCTTTGATTTTCTAACCATAAGTTAATGTCATGTTTGATCTTAAATGAATTTGAACAAGCGAATGGTTGTAAGCCTCAATACCTACAAATGTAATTTGGTAATTAATGAAGGATAGATAAAATATAAAGGATAGTGCAAGTGTAAAAAAATTGAATGAGACAAAGAGAGGGGAAAAATGAATTAAATAAAAACAGAAAATGAAAATAGGAGAGAAAGAAGGAGGAATGGAAAATGAAAGCTTAGGCCTATTGGTGTTCCCATTAGCCCAACTCTCCCTATTTATTCTTGTAATTTCACTCTCAAAGAGATTTTTGTTGATTGCTAGCCAAAGGGATGAGGATGCACATAAAGTCATGAGTTGCATTGTAACCAGAGATTGTTGAAATAAGATCGAACAACCATTTAAAGTTAGTTTTCCAACCTAGGTTTCTAGGGTAAATATGGTTACTTAGTGTCTGGGTTTCTCTATGGTTGTGGAGTAATTATTGTGTGTGAAATGCTACTTTTATTTTGTTTAATGTGCTGCTATAAGTTTGTTAATGGTGGCAAATGATAATGGCAAGGAGAAAATTTTGTGTATGAGTTATCGTCATTCTTGGCTATGCTTAATACACTTCCTGCTGTTGAATTCATGGTTAAAATGGAGAATCCACATCACATTTATGTTAACTTTACTCATAAATTTGTTTTCCTATTAATATTCTATATTCCAATGGATACCTTGTAATTTTAATGGTGTGAAATTTCATTTAATGGAAATGACTTGAGTTTTGCTTCATGTATTCATTCCTCTTGTCCATTAAGGAATCCCAACATCTTTGGAATTCACACCATTGGTTTATCTATACGATTCAAGATCAATGGATTAGAAAATATGGCTATTGAACTATTATAGAGAGTTTTCAATTCTATTTTTTCTTGTTTAATTGATTATTGGAGAAGAAAAAAAAATATTGTTGCTTTCCATGACTGTTATAGGCCATCTTCTTGTTTTCCAAAGATTCAATTATTTCATATAGGCATTATAGAGACCATATACTACGTAGCAAGAAGTTGAGACCTCTCCACAAACCATACACAATGTTTCCAAGCTTGGAAGGTTGTACATAGTGATTGGGGGAAAGTTGGAGGCCATAAGTGGGCCATGTGGGTTGTATGCCACCTAGCATGATGTCCTCATATCCCTCATGGTATTACTAGTTGAAGGATTGTTTTATTTACTCCTTTCCATTGGCTATGCATTGAGTTAAACTCTATAGCCAACAATCAACTTATTAAATTAATCTATATACATCATTAATTTCCTCTCCATTAAAGAGATGTGCATTCTCCATATTTTAGGTTATGTCTCTTATCAAATTGTTGGCATCTTTCTTGTTTTGGCTCATGTGAAAGGAGCAATGGGAAGTGTGTAGGAGGAATTCCAAGAACTTAAAAGAATGATTACTTAACTATGGATTGGACTCAATTACCTTCTCTTGTATTTTTAAAGAGTGACTCTCATACATATGTTAATTCATTACTTTTTTTCCATGCTCTGGATGGTTTCCATTTAATATATATGTGGTTTAAATATGGAAAACCCATATATGTTTTGATGGATGACATTCAAAGTTTGAATTGGAGCTTGTTATTTTAAGGACTAAGTATACTTTATATTTTAGATATTACAAGTGTATTCAAGTCGACATTTAAACTAGCAAGCACCCAACTCTACATTGGATAGTGTTGCCTCGAAGGAGTATTGTCATTCTGATAAGAGGAGGATAACCATAATTCTTCTTCCATATGATTGATGAGAAATTTGAGTATTGGGTTCAAGAATAACTTATAATTTATTCTTCTTGTATTTGCATTGGCCTAGAAACAAAGTAAAACAATCAAAATTGTAACATCCCCATAATAATCCCCAATTTAATTAATGCTTAATGTAGATATAACGTGTGGCTATGGCCAAGTGATGTAATATGCATAAATGTGTTTTCTAAATTTTAATAAATAAAATGTGATGCCAACTACTAAGGGGACATGGACATAGATGCAGGAAGAATTAATCTAGAAGAGAGGGGAGGGTCTAAGAAAATGTCTAAGAGGGGTCCAAGGGGGAATTACCCATGTCTATTAATTCCACTCACATTCTTGAATTTTATTATCATTATGTATTAAACTCTAGTTTATGATTGAGTGTCCCCAAATCCAATCTTTGAATGCCTGTAAGAGGATGGGTGTGAGAATTCACATCCCGTAGTTATTGGGATCATGGGGGCTGAGTACAATCAACTTAGGGAAGTGTGTGAGTCAAGAAAGAAAGCCAAATAAGGGAAATTTGTATGGGCATCTATGACAATTTTAGATGGTAAATGTTTTTGCATGAACAACAAGTAGAGAGAAGAGAGGAGAGCTTGGAGCTGGAGCATCCATGGAGGGTGAATTCTATAGCATGATGGAGTGTTTTTGGAGTATTTTGAAGCTAAATACTGAAGAGACAGGTGGCTAGGACTGAAGAGTGAACTCCTCTGTGAGTTGCAATGTAACAACAAGTGTTCACTGTTGTTTTTGTTGGAAGTTTTGCTAATAGTGAGTTCCCCTGAGCTCCCAGTAGAGAGATTCTCGGTTACCTGTGTCATAGAGACCCTAATAAACAAATGGGATTACCAAGGGACTCATATCAGTGAAGGGGTAAATTCCTTGGGTTGGGCAGTTCAAGAGGAAGAGAGTTGGTGGAAAATCAGAATAGTTGTAGGAGAATATCAGTGGGTTGTGGGATTTCTGAGATATGACTGGACACTGAGAGACCACCCTGTTTTGTGGATTGATGTCTCCAACTCAAGGATGACCTGTCATTGAGATTTGGAAAAATGAGTTTATGGTTGGGTGGAACTTTCGTCCCAATAAAATGGTTGCACAACAAAATTAAAAGATAAGTGTTTTATCTGTTTATGTGTTGATTTATGATTTAAATTGTTGTGCATGAACTTTGTATATGAGACTGATTTATATGATGTTATAATTTAGTTTATTAGTTGCATTTCATGTCTATTTTAGCATGTTGTAGGTGCATGTAAATAATGGTAATAGTTAACAGTTAAATCTGGTTGTAATTCATAGTTGGAAGCTACAAGAAATTGATTAGTTAGATATAAAATTTTATTTTTATGAGTTTTCCCGCACATAATGGACCTCAACTTGGTTGGGGGACATCACATTATGGTATTAGAGCCTCTGGTTGAAACACTGGGCTTGTATGGGACATAACGAGTGTGAATTTGGGCAATTTGTTGTTGCAAATTTCTGTTTGTGTGAATTGGGGGAAAAGGGAGAAAAATAAAAGAGAAATCCCTAAATTTGTTAGCAAGATTCAAGTTTAAATGACTCATAGTTGTTTAATAGGTTCAATGAATCCAAGTGCAAAGTTGCAGAGCTGAAATGGACTTGGAATGGTCAAATTTCATGTTTTAATGGTCGTTATAAAGTTGCAAGAAGTTTGGTGAATCAACGACCCAGATTTACTTTGATAAATTTAATTTTTTTATAGGGTTTCAACATTTTGGAAGGTTGAGCAAATTGACGATTGAGATTATTTTTTGACGGTTGGGAAAATGAAACAGATTGATGGTCTGGATTCATTTCGGTTGTTGGAAGGTTGGATCCAATCGAAAGTCAATATCATCTTGGCTTGGATATTGACGACTTAAATTTGTCAGGAATTTGGTCAAACTTTCTAAGTGTTGAAGTTCGACAACATAAATTCTCGACGACCGATGGTCGAGTCAGACAAATTGGTGAATATTTTGGTCAGGTTGGCCGATGATCGAGCATCGTCGGAGTTGAATGAAGTTTGATATGTTGATGATTGAGATAATTTTTAAATATGTAGATTGACGATCCAAATCCATCAGAGATTTGATCAAAAATTTTCTAAGTGTTGGAGTTGGCCAAAGGAAAATGTTGATAGTCGATGGTCAGGGGTTAGCCAATTAAACAAGGTGATATTTTGTGCAAGAGAAATTGTTGATGACTGATAGGTTGATGGTTGGGTGTTGGCTGATTCAGCGAGATGTTCAAGTCATCCACGAGAAACGAACGATGGTCGATGAAGGAAAGAGGGTGATGATGTTTCATGTCATGTCATCATCCATTTTCCATGCCACTTCGACATCCACATGACATGCCACATCAGCCAAGTTGACACCTCAGTATGATGTTTCATGCCACATCAACATCCATGTGTCATGCCACATCAACAGTTGACATTTCATCACAGAAGTGGACAATTGACGATGGTCGGGTCGGCCAAATTGGGGAAGGTGTTTAGTCTGCTAATAGGGATCGCTGACGGACGATAGTCGATGATCGGGTCGGTTGGTTTAGTGTTGTGTTGTGAATAGGCTGCTAAAGGAATGGGTTGATGGTCGATAGTTTTGGGAAAATGTTGTGTGCGACCAAAGGAGAATGTCGATCACCAATGGCAAATAGATTCAAGTCAACGAATGAGATTGCAACCAATTTTGAGACCAATGGATTAGATTTAAAAGGTTTTTATAGTAGTAAAACAATCAATTTTATATGAATTTTTTTCGAATTTTTCATATTTTTGAAGGTCATTAACTTGTGGGTTGATTTTGAGGCCATAAACGACGTTTTTAGGCAATAAAAACCAGCGTATACCAATTTACACTTTGTCTGTGCAACTCAAATAAAAGAAATCAGAAAGAGAGTTATCCAATGAGTTATTTTAGTCACAAAATAGAGCTCGTATGAGAAAGTTACAACTAAGACAATAAGGGTAAAATCTTGGCACCGATTTACTTCCAGAGGGAATAATTCCTTACTCAGAAGTCTGTTTGGGTATTAGGAGTTGTTTATGAAAGTATTATGATATGAATCTAGGTATGTAAAAATGTGTAGGAACAAAATGAAGCCACCTATAACAAACATGGGTAAATTGGGTAAAATAACTAAAACTTCTTCAGACCATAACTTTCATCTTGGAGCTCGGTTTTGAGAAAATGAATAGTTGGTGGAAATCAATTGAGGAGAAGACATCTATCCAACCAAAATTTTGAATTGGGCATTAAAAATTCTCAGAAAGTAATAAAAAGATTTATGTAGCAGTAAATGAGTGGAAAATTGCAACTTGTGAATATTGTAACTTTTCGCTCATAACTCAGAATGAGGCTTGGGTATATCCATTGGAAATATGTTTAATAGGGGAATGCATCTATTAAATCATATTTTAAATTTGTGCATTTTTTCTTCATAAATTGATGAGAAGAATAACCTATATTCTAATTGATGATTTTTTTTATGTTATGCATGTTATAACAATAATTATTACATGGACATTTCTTGTAGAATTAGAGATACAAAAAATAAACTTTGGTTCTTATATGAGGACTAGAGTTATGAAGATGATCAGGGTTCTTAGATCCATGATGAATAGATCAAATTTCTTCATGTCAGCATGGGAAATGTCGAGATGGATTCAAATTGAAGAAGAGATAGGAAAGATCCAGTAACTATGAGAAGCCTGCATAGAGAAGTGTAGAGCTATAGATATGATAATGAAATTGTTATGAAGGATCAAGAAGAGATACTTCAAATTTTGAATATGTTACATAAGAAAGTTAACAAATACTCTGGCACCAAGAAAGAACTAGTGCTAGACAAGTGACAACATCCATATCCCATAGAAAAAGGGATGATCATGGGAATGATAGGCAGTCAAGAAGAATGAGTAGGAGCCATCATTTCAAAAGGAAATCCACCAGAGGAAATCATGCAAGTGCAGGGCTAGTGAGAATCCCAAGTGTGTCTCATGTTCAGAGGAAGAGGAGAAGGCCTGAGGTAGACATCTTGCAAGGTGAACTCAGGAATATCAAACCACCAAATTTCAATGGTGAGAATAAGAAAGGAGAAGATTTTGAGGCTTGGCTATTGGAAATGGTGAAAAATTTCCAGCTGCATAATTACCCCTCAAGTGTAGAAGCAAGAATTTCAACCTACCACTTGCAAGGAAAGGAGACCATGTGGTGGGATTAGCTAAGCAATCCAATTATCTTGATGAGAAGAGGATATCATGGATAAAATTCAAAGGATATTTCCAAGAGAAATATTTTTCTGAACATTGTTATGAAAGGACGATGAAAGAGTTATTTGAACTCAAGTTGGGAACCATGAGACTGGATGAATATGAGAAAAGGTTATTTGAATTGTTGAAGTATGTGGACTTCATAAAGGATAAGAAATTAAAAATCCAAAGGTTTCTAAGTGGGTTACCCTCTTTTTACGGTGATAAGATAGAATATGATAACCCAAAGACTTTGGAGGAAGCCACAAGGAGAGAAAAAATATTTATGAGTAGAGCAAAAGGAAGGCTAGTTTTCCAAAAATCTTGGAATGACAAGATGAAGGGGAAGAAGGATCAAAAGAAGAAAGGTTTTAAAACAACCTTTTCCAAGAACAACTCCTAAGAAAAATTGCAAGGGAAGTCAACCCAAAATGAGAAAAAGACTACAAAATCATTCGGGGAAAGGCCAAGGAAACAACCTGTACAATGTTGGGGATGTGAGGGAAATCACTTATATAGGGACTTTCCTAAAAAAGTAGAAATAATGAGAAATTCCCACAACATTCAGGAGGATTAAATAATGGAAGACATGGGAGGAAACATGCTAAGTATTTATGCAATTTTAGACAACATGCAAACAACATATCAATCCCCCACGATTGAAGTAGAAGGTAAGATTGATAACCAAACCATAATTTTTTTTTGATTATGGATCTATCCATAGTTACATAAACTCTAACATTATTGAAATATTTCACTTAGAGAGTAATAATAATAAATCTTGGTTAGTTCAACTAGCCACAAGGGCTAAAAGAAAGATCAACGAGCTGGTTAAATATTGTCCAATAGACATGAATGGACTTAACACAAAGGTAGATGCGGACATCATACCATTGGATTCATATGATTGTCTAATTTGCATGGATTGGTTGGAAAACACAATGTTTTCCTAAACTATTACAACAAGACAATCACATGTCTTGATGAATAAGGGAAACAAGGAAAGATTCAAGGAATTCCAAGAGCTGTAGTTGTTAGAGAGATTTCAACTATGTAGTTTGTTATCACATAATACTGTATAAGGGTCACAAGGTGACCTAGTCCTTTACTTGAATAGGTATCAACCTTGAGCTCAAAATGCAGCTTTCAGAGCAGTCTATTTTGGGTTTGAAGCGCAAGCAGCAGACAATTTTAATCTTTCAGCGACGGAGATTCCTGGAGCAGTTCAGATCAACGACTCACCGACATTTGAAACCTTAAAGTTGCATGAAGTATAGCGCCGGGGAAAAACCCTGAAATAAGCATGAGCCTTTGATCTTAAGGGGGACATGTGGCAGCCGATCCAAGCGTTCGGGGAAATGAGCTTCAGGAGTTTCGAAGTGAGAAGTGCATAAAAATTCCGAAGAGACGAAGCCCGAACTCCTGAAGCAATCGTGGACCATTGATCTCAAAATCAGCAGGGATCCGTTGATCTTAGCGGCAGTGCCTCCCAAAGTCCCGAAGTGCTTGAAGTCCCGAAGTGGCCAAAGTGCCGAAGTGCCGAAGCATGTGGCAGCAGATCCTTTGCTTCGGGGGTTTTTCCTCCATAGGGTTTTTCATGTTTCACTTTCAAAACACCCAAAGGTCGAAGGCCCGGAGTAATTCTCAGTCGTCCAATTCCAGAAAGCCACGCATCCCTAGATCTAGAACTCTGAGCAAAAGCACAAAAGGTAAGTGATATTTGAGATTTGATTTCCCCAGAGCCCAAAGACCCGAAGGAGATCTCGGTCATTGATCGAGAAGGGAGAAGAAGGGACGTCAATCTGGTCAAAGGGGTCAAAGTCCCAAAGCAAGAGTAGAACCATTGATTCAAGAGGACATGCGTCAATAGATCACCAGCTCCGGGTAAAAGCGCTGAAGGAAAGCGAGGATTGAGATTTGATTTTCCTGAATTTTGGAGCCACAAAGGGATCTTAGCCGTCGATCTTTGGAGGCCACGCATCGTCAAATCCTTAACTTTGGATGTTTTTCTTCGAGGGAAAATAAGTTTGAGTGTTGATTTTCCCGGAGCTCGGAGACCCGAAGGAGATATCAGCCGTCTATTTAAGAGGATACATGGTAGTCATCAATATGGACATGTGGCACACTCATCGGTTGTGACACCAAGCACCTATTCGGTAGTGACACATGGCACTCAGTCCAGGCAGCCGTGAGCATATCATTCACTTCTTTCTTAGTGACACGTGTCACTTATCTTTCATGACATGTCAACATACTAGCGACAAGTCATCCTCCGGGAGGTGTTATTTTTCAACGTCAAGAGTAGTGTCCCCCTCCCCTAGGGCACATTTTGGTAGATTCTAAAGTTGACGAGTGGTTTAGCTTGGAGGTAGTGCTAAATCTAGCAAGTGTGCCTAGATTGCTGACCACGTCCAGATCAATGACCATGCTTCATTGCGGGGGCGCAACTTGCTCGATCGATAAAATTATTGAGCGGTCCCACAATTGAAACCGTGGTTTGGAAAAAGTGATACGTGGTAGAAGGTGGTGGATTGCAGGCCCAAAAGTGGTGTGAGTTCGAATCTCTTTTGACGGCCCCACAATCACGTTCTCATATAGTGTCCAATTCGAGAGCAGCGCGTGGTCGTCCCCTAGGCACTAAGCCTCGTCCCAATATCGAGGGTTCATTTAATAAATGAAAGGACTAGTGGTTGAAACCTCAACTCACTCAGTAATTAGAAGGCATGGAAGGCCCGACTGTGGGGACTGAACCGTCAGTCGTGGTACCCCTATGGACAGATTTTCCTATAGACCCAAGCTGATCTGAGCTCACGTTTGATAGAGGGATACATGCACAGTATGACAAAAGACTGCTTGGATGCAATGCTTTGAATGTAGTGATGGGATCACACTCCTGATAGTTGGGGACTGATCCGAGTATAAATAGATAGTTTTGATATTTTGTTAAGGTCGTTAACTGGTTGAGAAGAGCTCCCTATTTTGTAATGTTTTGATGCCAGAACTGTTCTCTGGTTATGTATCGGATTTGAGACTTTCAAATTAATAGAATTCAACCTCTTTTCATCTCTTTGTAAAAACTGTGCTAAAACACTCAGGCATGGAGGATCCAATCGAGGGTTGTGATGTTGTTGTAATGTAGGTTTGATTGCAGTGGTATCGCGACTCGTTTTAGTCAGCTTCCTTGTGATATTTTCCCCTCTTACATTGAATGGCTCGGGCATGGAGGATCTAGTCAAGTTGTTGTAGCTGCATGGTGATGTAGGTTTGATCATTGTGTTGTTGTGACTGTGTTGTTTGGACATATTTCAGTGTCTGAAGCTTGATCTCAAGAGTGATCTTGAGTCTGAGTTTTTCTTCTCCAAGCTGCTTGAAATCTTGATGCTTATAGTAGTATTGTTCACCTTTCTCACTAAGTCTTCCCTTTGCTCACACTTAAACTCAATTCACTAACTGAAGTTAGTTGTGGCCCTCACTTCCCTATGCATTTCTTGTTTAGTTCTGTGTTGAACATCATTTATATATTGAGTTTTGTCCATTGACCTCCACTCGTATAAAACCAACATCCACCAAAAACTCTTATTGGTACTGGGCTTATCCTCCCGCAATATGATGGTGACTCTCAATGCTAACACAGTTGAAAAATATTTTCAGGAAGGGATGTCATATTTTTGCAACCCTTATGGAAGAGGAAGCCAAAGATAAATAGGAAAAAATTGAAGATCATCTGGTCTTGAGAGACTTTGAATATGTTTTTAGGGAGATCCCATGATTACCACCAAAGAGAGACAATGCTTTCTCTATTGATTTGGTGCTATGGGCCATTCCAGTGTCCAAGAAACCATACAGGATGGGCACACTAGAATTTAAAGAGTTGCAGATGCAGCTTAAAGAATTGTTAAAGAAGGGGTATATATGTCCAATTTTGTCATCTTTGGGAGCCTCGATTCTTTTTGTGAAGAAGAAAGATAGAACCTTAAGGATATGTATTGATTTCAGAAAGCTGAATAATGTCACCATAAAGAACAAATATCCCTTTCCAAGAATTGATGATTAATTTGATCAGTTGAAAGGTGCAAGAATCTTTTCCAATATTGACTTGAGATCAAGCTATCATCAAGTGAGGATAAAGGAAGAATACATCAACAAGATGACATTCAAGACAAGATATGGGAATTATGAATAGATGGTAGTTCCATTTGGAATATCAAATGCCCTAACAATATTTATGTTTTTAGATATTCTCATCTCTCGTTTTCCTGATGGATCCCTCACTCACCAGCTCTATAGGAAGAACAACCACACAGACAGATACCTCAATTCCATATCCCACCATCACCCTACTCAAAAATTAGTTTTCTTAAAAACCTTGATTACCCGGGCCCTCCACATTTCCTCCCCCCAATTCCTCACTGAATAAAAATCCCATTTAACCAAAGCCCTTCTCTCGAATGGATACTCCATCTCTCAAATCAACTAAGCCTTCCACTCATCCAACAAACCTAAACAAAAAACTTCCACGCCCCTTCAAGATATCCTATCTCTTCCTTAAATATAAGGAACCACAGATCACATCACAAAACTCTTGGCTAAGAAAAATATCAAAACCAGGTTCAAACCCCACAAAACCTTTAAACAACTTTTTAGAACAACTAAAGATAAATCCGACCCAATGTTTGGCTCAGGTGTTTACCAAATTCCCTATTCATGTGGGAAGTATTACATAGGTCAAACTGGTAGAATCTTTAAAGTTAGGCTTAAAGAGCATATCGTTGATACCACTCATAAGTGAATCACCAAATCAACTATCGCCAAACACTCTTACAAATCTAAGCACTTCATTTTCTTTGACCAAACAAAAATCTTAGCCTCTTCCCCTCATTACTCCTCTCATCTCATTAGGCAAGCCCTTGAAATTGAAAAACATTCCAATAAATTTAATCGTGAGGATGGATACAAGCTTAACCAATCTTGGAATCCCACCATTCACCACCTTGACCATTAAGCTCCTTCTCTCTTTTTTCATGTTCTTCCCCCCTTTACCTCATCCGAGCCTATCCCTTAGCCTTCTCCTTTCCTCTCCCCTCTCCTTCCCCCCCTCTCCCTTTCCTTCTTTTGGTGCCCCTCACATTGATTCATAGGTAAACCTTCTTTTGTTTTCCTAATTTCTTTTCCTTAGTCTCCATTTTAAAGAAATCCTCTTGTTTTTTTCTACATTCTCATCTCACCCCTCCTATATATTCATGTTCTTTTCATTTTTTTCTTATCCTTCCTACAAAACTATTTCACCTTAATCATCCTTCGCCTTAAAATTTTTATTCAAATTTGTCTCTGTCCCTCAATTATCATTCTCTCGGACTTCATCACCTTCCCACTATTTTGGCCCCCCACCCAATTTCACCTACTTTACTATCACTTCAAATTTTCACCCATTTTGCTATATAATTCTTGTTTTTGTTTTTAACCTTTTTTCTAACTTTTTTAATTAATTAATTTCTCCCACATCAACTCATTCGGTTCCATAACTCCTTTCTTCAATTTCTCCCTTTCTACATAATTTTGTTCTCCCCAATCTTATTTCTCCTTTAAATCAATAATTTCTTAAATTATTGATTTTTCCATTAACCATTTTTTTCCCTTCTTGATATCCCCCCCTTTTACCTTTATCACAATGACTTTCCTTAGTAATTCTATCCTTTAATCATTTTATCCCTAACTACTTGGAGTTTTTATCTTTTACAACAAAATTTCCATCTATACGTTATCTCTTTTCAACCCAAATTCTTTCTAATATATTATTGTTTTCTCTTTTCTTCTTTCCCAACCCTAATCTCAACGACTATTATTTTACCTTGACCATTTTAATCCTTTATCAATTATCTCAACAAGTACCTTTATTTTATTAAATCATTAATATTTTGATATTTTTACCTTTTCTATCAGTTTATCTTTCTTTCTCACTAACGTCTAATGGTCTATATCCTTCTATAGAAACTACCCTCAACACTCTTTTCCAATCATATCAACTTCTTTTGTCCTTGATGATGGGTGGAGTGTCCACCCAAAGCATTGGACATTTCAAAAACCCCCGCATAGTTATATCTAGAAAAATCTACTGCATGTATTTATGTTCCTGATGAATGGAGTGTTTAGAGAGTACCTAGACAAGTTTTTAATTATGCTCCTAGATGATATAATCATATACACTAAGTCGGAAGAGGAATATGATACACATTTAATAATAGTGTTGCATGTTTTAAGAGAGCATAAATTGTATGATAAGCTAAGTAAGTGCATCTTTCATCAAAAGAAGATTCACTACTCGGGGAATATAATTTTAGCAGAAGGGATAAAAATAGATCTTGAGAAGATAGAGGCCATTAGAGGATGTCCAACGCCAAGAAATGTAACAGGGGTTAGATCATTCATGGGTCTTGTCAGTTATTACCGAAGATTCATAAAAGAATTTTCAAAGATTGCAAGTCCAATCACTTATTTATAAAATAAGGGAGTGAAATTTGAATGGACCTCCAAGTGTGAAGAAATCTTTCACCAGCTAAAAGACATATTGAAAAGTGCACCAATATTGAATATTGTATATCTAGATGAATATTTTGTTGTGTGCATTGATGCATGCAAGGAAGTACTTGGTGGAGTTCTTACACATAAATATCATGTGGTATGTTATGAGTCCAAAAAACTAAAAGAGCATGAGAGGAATTATGCTACACATGACATGGAGTTAGCAAATATTGTACATGCATTAACTATGTGGATACATTACCTCATAGGGAGGAAATTTGAGCTAAGGACAAACCACTATGGTTTGAAACATTTGTTTGGACAACTAACATACATTTCAGACAAACTAGATGGTTGGAATTTCTGAGTGAGTATGACTTTGAAATTAAACACATCAAAGGAAAAGAGAATCAAGTGGATGATGCACTCATTAGGAGAGCACATGAGAAGCATAGTGCAACCATTATCATGTACAAGACTGATCTGGAAGATAAAACTATTGCAACAACAAATTCAGATCAACATTATTTAAAAATAAAAGAAACATTACAACAAGGAAATTTTCAGCAAAAAATTAATTATTATGAGCTCAAAGAAGATGGAATTCTCATGTACAAAGGAAATGTATATTTTTCGAATTCCAATGAGCTGAAAAATGTAGTGCCAAGAGAAATGCATAATGTTCCATATGCGGGACACCCAGGATATCAAAAGACAATTGCAGTTGTAAGAAGCCAATACTTTTGGCCAGGAATGAAGAGAGTAGTGGCTAATTATATAGCTAGATGTACAGAGTGTCAGATAGTGAACACTGAACATAGACATCCAATTGGGTTATTGCAACCATTTCCCATTCCAAAATGCAAGTGGGAGGTAGTCACAGTTGATTTTATCACAAAGCTTCCTAGAACAATGAAGTAGAATGATTCCATCATGGTGGTGGTATATAAATTGACTAAGGAAACACATTTTATCCCAACAAAGAAAACATACAAGGAAACAAATATTGCAAAGATCTATATGAAAGAAGTTTCTAGGCCACATGAAGTTCCTAAGGAAATAGTTTTAGATAAATATCCCAAATTCACATCCAATTTTTGGAAAGGTTTGTTCAAGTGCTTTGGGACAAATCTAAATCTTAGTGCAAAGTATCACTTAGAGTTAGATGGGAAAACATAGAAGACTAATAAAATAATTGAGGACATGCTTAGAATGTATGTAATGGACCAACTATCAAAGTGGAAAGTTTATATCCACTTAGTGGAATTTTATTACAACAATGGGTATCAAGCCTCATTAAAAATGATTTCATTTGAAGCATTGTATGACAAAAGTGTAACACTCTAGTGAGTTGGTGTAATGAACCAATACTCAAAATTATCATAACAGAACATAATTACACACCATGTACAACATGTGAGCATGGAGCACAAATCCAATATAAATAAGTTACACAATAACTCTTTAAAGAATAGGGGAACCCCCTCCAAATAACCAAATACCATTCATACTTCACAATTCCACCTGTCACAATAATGAATACATGACCTCTATATATACCTTATATTCACACTTGCACATGAGGCCCCTTTACCATTAGGACGACCTTATTACATATGTATTTACACATTACATGTACAATTAGGCCCATATATTCCCCTCCTTGGGGTCACATCATATACATTTAGCCATATATATACCCCCCTTAGGTCATAACAGTTAGGATAATCCAACAAAAAGAGCAATTGTTGGGCTAGATTTGTTGAAAGAAATAGAAGAGAAGATGAAAAAGATCAAGCGAAATTTAAAGGTTTCCCATGATAGGTAGAAATGTTATGTAGACAAGAACACAATTTTTATATATTTCAAAGTGGGCGAACATGTGTTTTTAAAAGTGAAAGYGAAAAGAAGTTCACTAATWTTAGGAAGTTTCCCAAAGTTGGCAACAATATATTATGAACCTTTTAAAATATTAGAAAAGATAGGGCCATTTGCATACATTATAGAATTTCTTGCATCCATGAGAGTGCATAATATATTTCATGTATCATTATTAAAGAAATACGTGCTTGACCCTAACCACATAATTGATTGGACTATGATCCAAGTGGAGCACGAAGGGGATTTCTGGGTGGAACTAGTACACATCCTATACTAGAGATTCAAAGTGCTAAAAACAAATCCATAGGGATGGTAAAGGTTCAATGGACCTATTATAGTCCTAAATATGCTACATGGAAGAATGAAGAAAACATGTGGGAAAAATACCTACAATTTTTTGACAATTTTGAAGAAAACAGAATGCAAGACTCCATTTTGAGCAGCTAGAGTTTTGGAACCACATATGAAATTCCTAGCCAATAGCGCTAGGAGACCTTGATAAAAGAATGGCACATTCCTTGGGTTATCCTTGATAAATGAATGGTACATTCCTTAAGGTAGCCATGATAAATGAATGATACATTCCTTGGGTCAGTGGGTTGAGACAAACAAAATATTTTGGTTGGAACTGCTATTGGAGTTGTAAAATTGCACAATTTTATTTTCTAAGTATTGTAATGAATATATATATATATATATCAACACAGTTTTCACCGAGGACGATGCGTAATTGTAGGGGAGGGGAAATGTAACATCCCCAATATAATCCCCAATTTAATTAATGCTTAATGTAGATATAATGTGTGTTTATGGCCAAGTGATATAATAATCATAAATGTATTTTCTTAATTTTAATAAATAAAATTTGATCCCAATTGCTAAGGGGACATGAAAATAGATGGGGGATGAATTAATCCAAAAGAGAGGGGAGGGCATAAGAAAATGTCTAAGAGGGTTCCAAGGGGGAATTATCCATGTATACTAATTCCACCCACATTCTTGAATTTTATTATCATTAAGTATTAAAAGCTAGTTTTTGATTAAGTGTCCTCAAAGCAAATCATTGAATCCATGTAAGAGGGTTGGTGTGAGAAGTCACAATCCATAGTTATTGGGAGCATGGGGGATGAGTACAATCAACTTAGGGAAGTGTGTGAGTCAAGAAAGCAATACAAAGAGAGGAATTTTGTATGGGAAACTACCACTGTTTTAGACAGTAAATGTTTTTAGACAAACGACAAGTAGAGAGTAGAGAGGAGATATTGGATTTGGAACATCCATGGAGGGAAAATTCTTGAGTGTTTTGAAGCTAAATACTGAAGAACCAGGTTTTCATGCCTAAAGAATGAAATCCCATGTAAGTTGCACTGTAAAAACAAGTGTTTGCTGATGTTTTTGTTGGTAGTTTTCCTAGTAGTGAGTTCCATTGAGTTCCCAGTGGAGATATTCCTGGTCACCTGTGTGATACAGGAGGATCTAATGAATTCTCACAGAGGTCCAGGAGGATTTGGAATTCTTAAAGAGGTCTCAGGGGATCCATAAAATCTCAAAATCGACCATCTCAAATGACCAAGAAAAATACATAATTGCGTAGAGCTCATCGATAGCTTTCCAATGGTGAAAAATACGCCTCAAACTAAGTTCATATGCAAAATATATGGTTGGTCAAAGTTTGGTCAACAAGAAAAATTTCAAAGGGAAAAGTCAAAGGTGACACATGTCACCACTACAAGGGTTACACATGGCACATGATCATACAGGTCATACATGTGACATGGCACATGATCGTACATGTCATACATGTGACGTGGTGATCTCACAAGGCGTCATGTGGTTGACAGGTGACTGGGAAGAGCATACATCTAGGTGGACTAATGAGTTCTTGACACATGGCACAAGGGATCCAATGAGAGGATGCCATGTGGAAGCCTCCTATTGGCCATTATGATCATGGTTTATAAAAAATTATGGAGTAGACATGGGTCAAACTTGTGATCTCCATAATATTTACCAAGCCTCCACTACCATCACACCATCACATGAGTATTAACCTATACATGGTGCAAGTTTTATTTGAAGTTAGGTGGTGTATTAAATGGGGTTTAAAAGGTCCAAGGGACTAAGCCCTCAACCCTGTTTGTATGAAATGTAATGTAACCAACGCTGTATCTTGCGGGGGGCTTAACAAAATATACCATCGCATAACTATATGCCACCAAACTTTACTATATATATATATATAGTTACAATAACAAAAAAATGGAAAGAGTGGTGGTTGGTGGGAATGGAACCCAAGACCTCCACTAAACTTAGCCATAGTTTTAACCAATTTTCCATTGGCACCAGATGTTACGGGGATTCCCCTAAACTTAGCTTTAAGTTACCCATGTTTTCAATTGGAGGTTTGAGACCATGAACTATATATGGGTGTGGATCCCAAGAACTGCACACATTTCCACGTCCACATGTAGACCAAGGGCACAGATCTTGATCCAGGGCATGGATCTCGAGGTTTTACAACCTGTCTCGAAGTATGTGTAGGGAAAACCTATCTATGGTTTTCCTTGTAAAGCATGTCATGAGGTATATTAATAGCACCTAGGAAAGTTTATACTCATTTTTCACAATTTTTCACAAGGATCATGAATTTGAGGTCTATTTTATGATCATAGGTCATTTGTAAAAGTATTAGTTCACATTTCTATTAATGAGTTCCATAGGGCATCATTTAGCATGTAAAGAGGGTGTAATTGAGCCAGTTTGTAATTTGGTCGACTTTATAGTCAATTTTTTAGAATTTCTCAAGGATTCTAATGGTTAACTCATTTTCTTATTTTAAGTAGTGGAATTAAAGAGAGTCCATTAAAATGGATTTTTGTAAGCTCATGTTGTAATGTAATTGGTGTTTTGAGATGATGGAGAACAATCATGTTATCTAAAGGGACTTTGAACATGAAGTGATATATGTTATCAAGATATATATATATATATATATATATATATATATATTGAGTTCTTTTATTTTATGTTGTTTCATCACATCATTCTGCAAATTAATCATCATTTTATGCAAATCACCTCAATACGATCAAGAAATTGATTCCAAATCAAGTTAGATGTTGTGTGTATATATGGTAAAGAAATATGTGGTGTCTAAGGATTTTCAGATCAAGTGGTATCTGAGCAAGGTTTTGACGTGCATTTGCTAGTTGTTGATGTGATGAGATCCAAGAGTTCAGTTGGTGAATACTTTGAAGGCTCTTATCAAGAGGATAAAATGAGTAAATCTCTCATGAAGTTGGGGCTTCAGAAGAACATTAATTGGAAATTCCAAAAGGAGAATTGTGAGTTAATAATGCAGTTACAAGATTTTAAGGAAGAGAAGTAGAGGCTGCAAGATCAACTGATATGTCATGAGGAATTTCATAAAGGTATTTTTCATGATTTGGAAATAAATTTGCATATCAGGAACCAAGTATTGGCACCATCAGTACCAATCCATGAAAATTGGTAGGATGAGAATGTAAAGTATCTGATGCAAAAGGGACTACCTCTTTCTAAAGGCATGATCAAGAAAGATGACTCCTCATATTATTATTTTTTCTCATCAAGATGGAGAATGCTCGAGGATGACTAAATCAAGGTTAAACTCAGATAAACAAGTCCTTCATAAACAATTAGTCTTACCTTCTAGTATAGAGAAATGTAACATGTGTAATACATCTCTAGAGAAATATGTGCATGCAAAAGGGGAAATGATGGCATTTTCCACTGATGACACTAGTAAATGGTCTATGTATCCATGTGATTCCTATGGAAATAACAACCATGATGTGGAGAATTGTTGAAGAAGATAGTCTGTGCAAGTTAAGATCTCCAAGAAGAAGGATAATTTTAAAGATAATTTCTCAAAGAAAAGGAAAAGGGGGAATGAAAAGAAGGGATTGTGTTTTTGAGATTGGAACAAGACACTCTTCTCTTATTGTGGTAAGAGTGGACATCAACTTGATAAATGATGGGCACTTTACCCACACTTATGTCTGAAGCAGAATATGAAACATGTAAATGCACTTGCAAGAAGAAAAGCAACTCCAAAATAACTTAATGGTCTTACTGAAAGGTTTGAGAAAGAATACGTCCTTATGGCTAGTCTTGGAAAAGTGATATATGAAGACATCGAGGAATGGTTCATGGATAGTGGCTCATCTCGCCACATGACTGGGATGAGATTAGTATTTCTGACGTTTTCAGAATCCGACATAGATTGCTATGTAGGATATGGAACCAACACTAGATAAGCAATAAGAGCGTATGGATATGTAAGATTCCAGCTCAAGTGAGGAGGATTTATGGGAATAGAACATATGTTGTATGTTATAGATTTGAAGGTAAACCTACTCTCACTTGCGAAATTTGAAGATGAAGGCTATGTAGTCGCATTCCATAATGGACATGTACTTGTGTATTCAAGGGAAGCTACTCGAGACACAACAATAATGCTTGGTAGTCACAAGGATAGGTTATACAGGTTACTTGGAATACCTATAGTTTGGTCTAATAGTTTATTAGATTCAACATCAGATTCAATGTCATATTCAACATCAACATCAGAGGCATTTTCAGAGGTGGTAAGCTGCGAGACTCCTCTCAGTACAATGGGAATAATGAGTCCATAAGTAAAATATCTAAATATCTTGTTGTAAATATGTATATTTGTAAATGTAATATGCATATGTATTTATATCCTAAAGTCTATTAGAAGGCTTGTAAACCACCCATTGTAAATTATAAGAGTGAGAGGAATTCTGTAAAATTTCTATATTTCCATCTTATATCTTGATAAGAGTGAGAGGAATTTTGTAAGAGTTTCACCACCTTATATGTTGTAAAGAGTGAGAGGAATCTCGTTAAAAGGGATTTGTAGTTATCCACCTTACATATTGTTTTAGAGTGAGAGGAATCTTGCAAAAATGACTTATATATAGCCACTTTGTTTTAGAGTGAGAGGAATCTCATTATAAAGATTTATAAGCATTTTGACAATAGTATAGGCGATTTTATTGTCTTTTCATAAGATAAAGGGATATATATATAAATAGGTTTGTCTAAGTTAAAGTTATTTATTATGAAGAACCGAAGCCGAAGGAAAAAAAGGATGCAAGCAGTTGGAACATGTAGATCGGAAGTGGAAAGGGCATCAAAGTAATGAAAAAAATTCTAGAGATGGTAAAGGAGAAATAATCCTCTTCAAAAATAAGAGGCATATAAAGGTTCATGCTATAATCATATTTAAAATACTATGTCATGTTCCTGTGGATGTATACCCTAAGCATAATACAGACAAGTATAGATGATAAAAATACAAATCAAGTTGTTTTCAAGGAAGGAGAGTAATGGACATGGAATTCATTTAGAGACTCCTTTAGATACATCAACAATACACGAACAATGAGTCCAAAAGGTCAAGGCATAGATCAACATTCGACTTGGTTTCATATTGACCGATATACACTATATTTAGTAGAAGGAGATGGGAATGGATGTTGAATACATGATACATGTATTGAAGAGATTTAATGAACAAGATTTTTTTTATTAGAGAATCTATCAGCTAGAACCAGAGCTATTAGCGACAGTGCCATAGGCTAGAGTCAAAGCCATGTTCCATAAAATTAGACATAAGTACATTAATTGAATACCTAATATTGAAGACCCAAGATGAAGGCTAAATTCTAGAATATTTAACAAGATGTAAGAGTGAGTTATCATCACTAAGTTGTTGAATATTTATACTTTTGGAGGTCTAAAATTTATTCAGTGGGAAGGTGTGATCCAGAAGTATATAAGGTGTTAAGAACCAAATAACTGAATACAAAATCACCACAACAAATATAGAAAACAATATAGAAAATCTCCTTTATTACCATCAAACCCTTGAGGTAGGGCAACACCATACAATGGATCCTATTATGGAAGGGATCCTCTCCTGTTCACTTGCCTCTTCGAGGGGGCATCCTCTTATTGAGCTACCGCTCCATAATACAATATTTCTCTTCATGTCTCATTAC
>ML809337.1:145650-168726 GCA_009831015.1 Picea engelmannii
TATATATATATATATATATATATATATATATATATATATATATTGCAGGATTGCTGAGAGGGGATGTGTTGAAAAAGAGACCATGATGGCTGGAGAAAGGTGGTGGAAGGCACCTGGAATGGTGGCGTTAACTTCCACCGAAACCAATACCATATTTGGACTTCACTGGCCTGGAGAACCAAGAACGTCTCACTGGCCCTGAATTAAATGACTCGTCAGGATTGGTAGGTAAAGGGCTCCTCATGAGTAATGAGGGATGGGGGTGAACCGCCCATCTGTAGAGTCCTCAGACCTAACCATTGCGAGGAAAATTGTGTGACACGCAACCTCGTTGAATAGAGAAAAGGCAGGAAGTGTGGGCGATCAAGGGCAGACACGAGGGAAAGAGGAAGAGAAATCTGGAAAAATACAGAGTGAGTGATAGTAGAGAAGAAGGAGAGTAAGATTCGTTCTCTGTCACTGGAAAACAAAGACGCAGTCTCGCAACATCGTGGTCTCAGCTCGGGGGTGGCTAGTGGTAAATCCGTTGGGAGTCGCTAAGCCTACGGTTGGGTGGAAACAAGCACCCCTCTTAGCAGTTGCAGTCACATCCGGTGTTATTTCTGATAAGTGTTTATATCTTGCGTCTTGAAATTTATATGCTGACATGTATGCTCATAGTCTGTGCAGTTTGTGAATGGTTTGAGTATAAGACTGTCTGTGTAGTGTTTTGATCAGAAATGGTGGTTGCATGCTTTTACTGGAAGGACCACGTATGGCTTATGTTATAGATAGATTTGTATATATATATATATATATATATACGCATATTGTATTAATTTGGACCTCAAGTCTTCTTTTGGGAGATCTATGTCCTTATTTGTCCCTAGGAATACCTAGAATAGAACTCCCCACAGAGATACCCTTCTTGGAGAGCTTACCAAGAACCTGGAAAAGGATTTGAAGGCACAAGTCTTAGTAACCCTGTACGAGGAAGAATGATCCTCTTGAAATCCCAAAATAGAAATGTAGGGATAGGTTTCAATCAACGGACGAGATCCCGTCAGAAGATATGCGGTCATTCACGATCATTAGGTTGGAGGAAGAAATGAGGACGTTACATTCCTTAACCCTTTTCATTTATCTTCATGAGTAGCGAAGAAATCGGGACTGTAGATCCCCAAGGTCCGTGAGAGTATCTGGACCGTTGGTTTTTCCACGTGCAAGGAGCAATGGGAGAGTGCACAGTGTGGGATGATATGAACCATCAGATCTTAGTTAGAAAACCTGACAGCCGATGGATTTGTCAGGAGATACATGAGGGTTAAGCCCTCGTGAACAGGGGCGAAAGTCCCAAAAGAAGAGTCGGTATCAGGGTTACGGATTTCGAGAATTCATGAGTCCTGATGACAAGAGATCGGGACACTCCATGGTGGAAATCCCGAAATAGATATGGCCGTCTGATTAAGGGAGTCCACATGTCATGATATCCTTTTGGAGGATCCAAGGTCGGTAAAAACCATTAGATTTGGGGAAGGAACGTGGATGATAGTACCTTGACCCCTCTCCGCCTTTGCAAGCAATGCATGAACGTGATCCTCTCGAAGGTTCCAAGGTCTGTAATGACCGTTAGATTTGAGGAAGAGACACAGACCTTAATGACACGACCCTTTTTACCCTTGCAAGACATAAAGGAATCGGGATTGTAGATCCCCATGGTCCATGGAAGTACCTGGATCATCCATCTATAGAGTACACGTGGCTGCTAGTAAGCACTTCGACATTTCAGCACCCAAGAAACCAAAGGGAAAGAACCCTTGTCTTCGCGAGTCATGAAATCCTGATCACTGAAACCCGAAAATGGTGTGAGGTGTGAATGAGATTAAGGAAAGTTGGGATTTGATCGTGACCGTTGATCATCCCAAAAATATCCCGACCGTTGATCTTGGCTAAAGGTCACCACCATCCATCAGAGGGACACGTGGCTGCCAGTCGACGTTTCGACGTTTCGGCATCTGGGAAACCAAAGGGCAAGAAACCTTGCCTTCGCAAATAATGAAATCCCAATACCTGAACTCCCGACATGCTTGGAAATAGAAAAGAGAAGTCCCAAAGGAATCTAGACTGTCCATCAAAGGAAACGTGTGGTGAGCGGTCAGAGTTTAGGGAAAAGTCTCGAAATCTCGTGGACCGTTGGATCCACACTCTAGAGAGCCGCCGATCTCTTACATGAATTCCCATAACAGAATTCAAAGATTTGAATGACAAAGAGTCTTGGAGTCGTTGCATTTCAAACTCTCGAATACCGAAACCCCAGAAGGATCCATACTGTTGAATCAGGGGAGGCTTACGACCATCGATCTCCCTTTGGAGGGAAACTTACCACTCGCTATCCCTGTCGGGGTTCGACGTTTCGCTTTTTCAAGATTCAGGGTTTGCAGAGTCGAAAGACTCGACGTTCTGGTAGCATTGAGTTGCGAAGTGTGAAGAGACACCGTACTGGTTCGGCCCGTAGTCATGACTCACAACCACATGGAGGTGAACATATGAGGAACTAGATGATGCTAGGCCCCTGTGAGTATTTTGAGGATTTTGATCCTCGAAGAATCGACGAAATTTTTTCTTTTTGTAGTGGGAGTATTACATATTGGTATCAAAGCATGGTTACAACACTCGACCTACTTGGGCTCATGAACGAGTTGTGCAGAAGCTCCGTTCGGAACACTCTTAAAAAGAGTAACCCTCTATCTTAATCCTCTTAATTCAAAAAGGTCAAAGTCCAAAATGAAAACCCGACTGTGTATGCATGTGAAAGAAATATGAATTTTGCACGGGTTATAAAAATGTATCTAACTATTGACTAACAACCAATGTTCATCTTTGCACACAAGTGGAAGATCAACCGTGGGAATTTATCAACACATAGTATGGTGACTCACCATGAAGTGGGAGAGGGCTCCCACAATAGAGACGAAGAGTCTGACGAAAGAAGGGCAGTAGGGACCCCTCTAGATCTAGCCGAGACTGTGAGGAGTCTCATGGTCGAATTACAAAGCTGCAAGATTGACAATGAAAGGATGATGAAAGAACAAGAAAAGTAAATAGAAATTAACGTAGTTTTACTGCAGAGTTTATCCAATCTACAAAGACAAATGTAGCATGAACCTTAAACTCAGAAACATGGTCATATCAGTGGCCACACTGACAGGAGCACCTCGAAAAAGGTCCACCCTAGAGGTAAAGGACAAGCGTCGGATGATTCCTCTGAGAAGGAACCTGGCAATTTAGAGGGCTCTTCTAGTAGCAGAATCAGTTCCTATCCCCGAAGAAAATAGAAGAAGCAAAAGTCTTCCAAAGGTCTAAAATTCGAAGAATTCAGAAAGGCTAAACCACCCTCCTTCGACGGTGAAATAAATAAGGGAGAGGAAGTAGAGGCCTAGCTGCTTGGACTAAAGAAGTATTTCAGAGTCCATGACTTTTCAGAAAATATGAAGGCCCGAGTGGCCACCTTCAACTTGAACGGAAAGGCTTCCATTTGGTGGGAAGACCTTAAGAACGTGAAAGGGGTTCGCAAAGAGGACCTGTCTTGGGAACGGTTTGAGAAGTACTTCCGGAAGAAGTATCTGTCGGAAAAATATTTCGATGAAAAGACTAAAGAGTTTTATGAACTCAAACTAGGACAACTTACTATAGAAGAATATGTCAACAAATTCCTCGATTTGTTGAGGTATGTACCCTATATCAAGGCGGAAAAGGCAAAGGTGCAATGCTTCATCAGTGGACTACCCAAGGACTATCGGAATAGAATTGAATTTGATGAGCCAAAGACTCTAGAATGCACTATTCAAAAGGAAACCTATTGTCATGAACAGTTTGGGCATCGAGCAGAGCCTCGTGAAGGATGGAAACAGAAGAATAGTTCAAGATTTTAGAAAAAGGAAATTAAATCCCCAGGATTTAAGAACTATAAGAAGAACCCAAGAATGAGCTTCCCAGCCCGGAGTATGCACCAACAAAATTTTCCCTCCTTGAGCGGAAATAAAACTTCTAGACCCATATCAGTGAAGACTGATAACCCAAAGAGAGAACCTTTGAAATGCTGGGGTTGCGGGGAAGAACATCTATTGAGAGACTGTCCACACCGACAACAGAATAGTCAGAGGATTTATAACATCCAGGAAACTACCACCGTCAATGATGAGGCCAGGAGTGTGCCACAAATTTATGCAGCCTTGGATAATAACCAAGCTGACCACCAAGCTTCAGTAGTGGAAATAGAAGGTATGATTTCCAACCATCTAGTGTCTGTTTTAATTTACCCTGGTTCAAGTTTGAGTTACATAGCCCCTAAAGCTATTGATAAGTGTAAAATACAACCACAAAAACATACCAAGCCATGGTTGGTACAGTTAGCCACTAGCACCAAAATAAGGATAGCAGAGGTCATACCAGCCTGCAAATTAATGTTGGGTGAATTCCCCACCCAAACAACCCTTAACTTATCACCCCTGGGATCATATGATCTGTTGAATGGTATGGACTGGCTAGATGCCCATAAAGCAAGATTGGAATGTTACCACAAAACCTTAGAATGTGTAAGTAAAGAAGGGAAAAAGATAACCCTTCAAGGGATCCGAAAACCTGTCTCGGTGAGACAAATATCAGCTTTGCAAATAAGAAAGTATTGCCGAAAGGGATGTCCCCTATATGCAATACATTTTTGAAAAAAATCGAAGGTGAAAAACCAAGCCTTGATGATCACCCTATCCTGAGAGAATACAGAGATGTGTTTCTGGAAGAGTTACTAGGTTTACCTCTGAGAAGGGACATAGACTTCTCGATAGAACTTGCACCAGGAGTGGTGCCAGTGTCTAGGACTCCCTACCGAATGAGTACACCCGAGTTAGTTGAACTCAAGTTTCAATTAAAAGAAATGATGGATAAGGGCTATATTCGACCCAATGTGTCTCCATGGGGAGCACTAGTCCTATTCGTGAAAAAGAAGGACGGTACCCTTAGACTGTGCATAGATTATAGGCAACTCAATAAGGTAACCATAAAGAACAAGTACCCCTTGCCCAGGATCGATGATCTGTTTGATCAATTGGGGGGTGCGTCTATTTTCTCAAAGATCGATTTGAGGTTGGGATACCATCAAGTCTGAATCAAGGGTGAAGACATCCATAAAACTGCCTTCCGAATGAGGTATGGTCACTATGAGTTTGTGGTGGTGCCATTTGGGTTGACCAATGCCCCTGCCACTTTTATGTGCTTGATGAACAATGTACTCAGCAAGCTCCTAGACAAATTTGTGCTTGTTTTTATTGACGATATATTAATTTACTCCAAGAACAGAAAAGAGCATGAAGAGCATCTTAGACTTGTTCTGCAAGTGTTAAGAGAACATCATATCTATGCCAAATTCATCAAATGCGAATTCTTCTAGAAGAAAATACATTACTTAGGCCATGTTCTCTCTGAAGAAGGAGTAGCGGTAGACCTTGACAAAACCAGGTCAATCATGGAATGGCCTACCCCAAAGGATGTTTCAGACATCAGATCCTTTATGGGACTAGCAAGATACTATAGGAGATTTATAAAAGGATTCTCCAAGATTGGTTGTCCAATCACTGCCCTCCAGAAGAAGGGGACAAAATTCCCGTGGACACAAAAATGTGAAGAAAGATTTCAAACCCTGAAACAACTACTGACCCATGCACTCATGCTGAAAATCGTCGATCCAGAAGATGACTTCCTCGTGTGCACAGATGCCTGTAAGGAAGGTCTCGGAGGAGTCCTTATGCAGAAAGGAAGTGTGATCTGCTATGAATCCTAAAAATTGAACGAACATGAAGTAAACTATATGACCCATGATCTAGAGCTGGCTGCCATAGTGCATGCCTTGAAAATGTGGAGGCATTACCTCCTGGGAAGTAAATTTGTACTTATGACAGATCACTGTGGATTGCGATACCTGTTTGATCAACCAAAGCTCAATGCTAGACAAGCTAGGTGGATGGCCCCCCTTAGCAATTTTGATTTCGAAATCAAACACATTAAAGGAAAGGAAAATAGGGTGGCCAATGCCCTTAGAAGAAGTATGAAAACAATTCACCTGACAGCGGTGAGCACCTATGAGACAGATGTCAAGGAAAGAATTATAAATGCACAAGAAACAGATCCCTTCATCCAGACCGTGACCATGTACCTACAACAAGGACCCGCCGGAGAAAAATATGAAGGCTACCAGATGACCGAAGGAGGTTTGCTCACTTACAAAAGTAGATTTTATATTCCAAATTGTGACGACTTGAAGAGGTTCATTATGGATGAACTACATAAAAGGTCCTATACTAGTCATCCAGGATACCAGAAAATGATCACTGCCACCAGGAAACAATTTTATTGGCCTGGATTGAAGAAAGACATAGCCGAGTACTTAGCCAAATGCATAGAGTGCCAGCAGGTTAAAACAGAACATCGACACCTATAAGGATTATTGCAACCTTTAGCAATCCTAGAATGGAAATGGGAAACCATCTCCATGGATTTCATCACTGGATTACCAACCTCAACCAAACATAACGATGCCATTATGGTAGTGGTGGATAAATTGAGCAAGTCTTCTCATTTCATTCCAGTGAAATCAACTTGGAAAGCAATCGATATCGCCCAGGTATTCATGAAGGAGATATTCAAACTGCATGGTATGCCGAAAGAGATCTTGTCTGATAGAGATACAAAATTTACTTCCAACTTTTGGAAGTCACTGATGGCTGGTTTAGAGACCAAATTGTTGTTTAGCACCGCCTATCACCCTCAAACCGACGGACAAACAAAAAGAGTGAACCAAATACTTGAAGACATTCTAATAATGCATGTAATGCACCAACCAAGGAAGTGGGAAGACTACCTGCCATTGGTAGAATTCGCCTACAACAACAGCTACCAAGCATCCTTAAAGATGAGTCCCTTCGAAGTCCTCTATGGTAGACCATGTAACACTCTAGTCAGCTGGAGTAATCTTGTAAACAGGATTTCTTTTGGACCTGACATGTTGAAAGAAATGGAATAGCAAGTGACTCAGATAAAACAAAACTTGAAGGTCGCTCAGAACAGACAGAAAAGTTATGCTGACCAAAAGAGAATTCCAAGATAGTTCAAAGCGAAAGATCATGTATATCTTAGAGTTAGGCACAGGGAAAGTTCCCTAAAAATGGGAGCTTGTGCCAAATTGGAACCTCAGTATTGTGGTCTCTTTGAGGTTCTAGATAGAGTGGGACCTGTAGCCTATAGGCTAGCACTTCCTCCCACAATCAAAGCACATAACGTTTTCCATGTCTCATTATTGAAGAAACATGTACATGATGCTAACCATATAATTGATTGGTCTGTGATTCAGGTGGAATGGGAGGGAGAGTTTCTACCAGAACCTCAATGCATACTAGACAGAAAGGAAACCCCACTCTGGAACCGAACCATTGCACAGGTCAAGGTGAAGTGGAAACATTTTGGCCCAGATGAGGCTACATGGGAAATGGAGGATGCCATGAAACGGGCATATCTGATTTTGCTTACACCTGTACATGCATGTCAAGTTGATAGATAGAACATCGAGGATGATGTTCCTTTAAAGGGGAGAGAATTGTAACACCATGTTTCCCCTAGTCTGTAAAAATAACTATACTGGCCAAGTATTGTGGAAAACTCGGAAATGTGAATGTGTGATGTGAATGGACCTTGTGAGAAAGGTTGATGAATGTGAATAATATTATATATATATATATATATATATATATATTGCAGGATTCCTGAGAGGGGATGTGTTGAAAAAGAGACCACGATGGCTGGAGAAAGGTGGTGGAAGGCACCTGGAATGGTGGTGTTAACTTCCACCGAAACCAATACCGTATTTGGACTTCACTGGCCCAGAGAACCAAGAGTGGCTCGCTAGACCCGAATTAAATGACTCGTCAGGATTGGTAGGTAAAGGGATCCTCATGAGTAATGAGGGATGGGGGTGAACCGCCCATCCGTAGAGTCTTCAAACTTGACCATTGCGAGGAAAATCGTGCCACATGCAACCTCGCCGAACAAAGAAAAGGCAGGAAGTGTGGGCGATCAAGGGAAGATGCGAGGGAAAGAGGAAGAGAACTCTGGAAAAATACAGAGTGAGTGATAACAGAGAAGAAGGAGAGTAACCTTCGTTCTCGGTCACTAGAAAACAGAGACACAGTCTTGCAACATCGTGGTCTCAGCTCGGGGGTGGCTAGTGGTAAATTCATTGGGAGT
Source organism: Picea engelmannii (assembly GCA_009831015.1). NCBI lineage: Eukaryota > Viridiplantae > Streptophyta > Pinopsida > Pinales > Pinaceae > Picea > Picea engelmannii. Next base: position 153,922 of record ML809337.1, read on the forward strand.
CACCTAGCCTACGGTTGGGTGGAAACAAGCACCCCTCTCAGCAGTTGTAGTCACATCCGATGTTATTTATGATAAGTGTTTACATCTTGCATCTTGAAATTTATATGCTGACATGTATGCTCATAGTCTGTGCAGTTTGTGAATGGTTTGATTTTAAGACTGTCTGTGTAGTGTTTTGATCAGAAATGGTGGTTGCATGCTTTTACTAGAAGGACCACATATGGCTTATGTTATAGATAGATTTGTATATATATATATATATATATATATATATATATATATATGCATATTGTATTAATTTGGACCTCAAGTCTGCTTTTGGGAGATCTATGTCCTTATTCGTCCCCAGGAATACCTGGAATAGACCTCCCCATAGAGATACCCTTCTTGGAGAGCTTACCAATAACCTAGAAAAGGATTTGAAGGCGCAAGTTTTAGTAACCCTGTACGAGGAAGAATGATCCTCTTGAAATCTCGAAATAGCAATGTAGGGATAGGTTTCGATCGATGGATGATATCCTGTCAGAAGATCTGCGGTCATTCACGACCATTAGGTTGGAGGAAGAAACGAGGACATTACATGCCTTAACCCTTTTCCTTTATCTTCGTGAGTAGCGAAGAAATCGGGACCGTAGATCCCCAAGGTCCGTGAGAGTATCTGGACCATTGGTTTTTCCACATCCAGGGAGCAGTGGGAGAGTGCACAACGTGGCACAATCTGAACCATCAGATCTTAGTTAGAAAACTTGATAGTCGATGGATCTGTCAGGAGATACATGAGGGTTAAGCCCTCATGAATAGGGGCGAAATTCCCGAAAGAAGAGTCGGTATTGGGGTTTCGGATTTGGAGAATTCGGGAGTCCTGATGACAAGAGATCGGGACACTCCATGGTGGAAATCTCGAAATAGATCTGGTCTGTCTGATTAAAGGAGGCCACATGTCATGAGATCCTTTCGGAGGATCCAAGGTCGGTAATAACCATTAGATGTGGGGAAGGAACATGGACGATAGTACCTTGACCCCTCTCTGCCTTTGCAATCAATGCACGAATGTGATCCTCTCGAAGGTTCCAAGGGCTGTAATGACCGTTAGATTTGAGGAAGAGACACAAACCTTAATTCCACGACCCTTTTTACCCTTGCAAGAGATGAAGGAATCGGGACCGTATATCCCCATAGTCGATGGAAGTACCTGTACTGTCCATCTATAGAGTACACGTGGATGCTGGTAATTTCTTCGGCGTTTCGGCACCCGGGAAACCAAAGGGCAAGAACCCTTTTCTTTGTGAGTCGCGTAATCTCGATCACCGAAACCCCAAAATGGCATGAGGTGTGAATGAGATTAAGGAAAGACAAGATTTGATCGTGACCATTGATCATCCCAAAGAGATCCTGATCGTTGATCTTGGCTGAAGGTCACCACCGTTCATCGGAGGGACATGTGGCTGCTAGTCGAAGTTTCAGCGTTTCGACATCCAGGAAACCAAAGGGCAAGAAACCTTGCCTTCACAAATCGCGAAATCCCGATACCCGAACTCTCGATGTTCTTGGAAATAGAAAAGATAAGTCCCGAAGGAATCTAGACCGTCCATCAAAAGAGATATGTGGTGAGCGGTCAGAGTTTAGGGAAAAGTCCCGAAATCTCGTGGACCATTGGATCCACACTCTTAAGAGCCGTCGATCTCTTACACAAATTCCCATAACAAAATTCAGAGATTTGAATGACAAAGAGTCTTGGAGTCGTTGCATTTCAAACTCCCGAATACCAAAAACTCGGAAGGATCCATACCGTTGAATCAGGGGAGGCTTATGACCATCGATCTCCCTTTGGAGGGAAACTTGCCATTTGCTAGCCCTGTCGGGGTTCGGCGTTTCGCTGTTTCAATCTTCGGGGTTTGCAGATTCGAAAGACTTGACGTTATGGTAGCACTGAGTTGCGAAGTGCGAAGAGACGTCGTATTGGTTCGGCCCTTAGTCATGACCCACAACCACATGGAGGTGAACATATGAGGAAATAGCTGACGCTAGGCCCCCGTGAGTATTTCGGGGATTTTGATTCTCGAAGAATCGACAAATTTTTTTCTTTTTGTAATGGGTGTGTTACAATAAAAGAGGATTTCCTCATATTTACCAATAGGTTCTCCCACTACAATCTTCTCATTACCAACGTTAAGTGCCTCAAAAGCTCTTATTTAGTTTTACTAAAGACCAATATATCATCTAGATATATGATTACAAACTTACCAATGAAATATTTTAATACCTCATTCATCAATCTCATAAAATTACTTGGCGCATTTATTAATCAAAATGGCATAACACGCCACTCATACAACCATTCATTTGTCTTGAAGGTTGTTTTCCACTCATCACCTTCTCTCATTCTTATCCGATGATATCCACTTTTCATATCAATCTTTGAAAAATTATTCTCTCCACTCAAAAAATCCATTAAGTCATCCATTCTCGGTAAAGGAAATTTGTACATGATGGTGATCTGGTTTATGGCTCTTGAGTCTATACACATTCTCCATCCTCTATCCTTCTTCGGGCTTAACACAATAGGTACTACACATGGACTCAAGCTTTCTATGACCACCCCTTGTCCATCAAATCCTGGATTTTATTCTTTACGTCCTCATTCTCTTGAGGTGTTAATTTGTATGCTTCTTTGTTCGACAGAATCTCTCCTGGTATTAGATCAATGTGATGGCTGATATTTCTGATAGGTGGCAATGAGATTGGAAACTCATCCACTACTATATCAATGGAATTCTCTAACAACTCTTGAACTTCTTCAGACATGTCATCCATAGAAGTACTTGTAAGGAAAACTATGGGTTTCCTCACCACAACAAATTGCATCTCCTGTTCCTTCTTAACTTCACTCAGAAGTTCGTTCCCACTCATGAGAAGTATACTTGTGATGGCTTCTTCCTTCACTTTCTTTTCCTCAATTGGAAGCAACATGTGTGTCCTACCATTTTTCTCCAAAATATAAGTATTCTTTATCCCATCATGAATGAAATTCCTATCATACTACCATGGTCTTCCCAACAAAACATGACATACGTCCATGGGAATCAAATCACATAAAATATCATCTCTATATCCTCCTATTTTAAATTCAACGAGGCATTGTTTAGTTACCATTACCTGGTGAACTTTCTGCAGCCATGAGACTTTATATGACATCGGATGTGCAGTTTTCTCCATCTCCAACTTCTCCACCATCTCTGTGGATACTAAGTTATCGATGCTTCCACTGTCAATTATCACCCTGCACACTCTATCCTTAGTCTTGCAAGATGTCTTGAACAAACTGTTCCTCTGCACTAGTTTTTCAACCCCTGGCTCTTACCTCAAAAAAACCTTCTTCATCATCAAAGATCTCCCATATTCTACTCCTTCTGCTTCAACATTCTGCTTCTACGATTCCAAAATGTGAGCTTTACCTCCTCCTTATTTCTTTCTCTTGGGGATTTCCCAAGACACATGTCCTGTCTTTCCACATGCATAATACTTCACATCTCCTCCTCTACCTTTTCCTCTTCCTCTAGAAAAATAATTTCGTCCGACGTACTGTCTCCCTCGGGAAATTCCTCCTCTTTCTGAGTGACTATGTGGTTTTTCCATCTCAACTTTGGGCTTCTGTGCCTTGTCATGGGCAACTCCTTTGCCTCTATTTAGACTTCTTCCTCTACTTCGCTGGCTCTATTTTCTGGCCAACTTCTCTTCTACCTTCAGGACAATCTGATAAGAGCCCTCCATTGTTCTCATTGTCATCATGTTGATTTTGTCCTGGATCTCATATCTCAGGCCATTGATATACCTGAAAACTTTTTCATCATCCTTTTCTCTCTGTCCAACCCTGATATTCAACCTATAGAAATACTCTGTGTATTATTTCACAGTCATTCCCTTTTGCCTCAAGTTTTTCAACTTCCTGAATAGATTTATTTGATAGTCCTTAGGTATGAATTTAGCCTTCAAATTGGCTACCATTCTATCCCAACTCCTAATCTTTTACTTGCCTTTGCATCTTTTTTCAGCTTGCATTTCATCCCACCACATCGATGCATGTCATTTTAACCTAGTCACAACATGCCTCACCTTTCTCTCTTCATCGACGTCTTCATAGTCGAAGTACTTGTCCATGGATCTTATTCAATCCAACAATTCCTCAACATTTAAATTGCCTTCATACATCGGGGTGTCTATTGTTTCTTTAGCTCCCAATTTCACAACAGCTTTCAACAAGCGTTCTTCTACAACATTCTCTACTACAACTTCTTCAATTTCCCTCAATTCGATTTCTACATCACTGACGTCTCCAACATCAGGTGCTCTCCTTTGCATTGTCTCCATACCATCCAATCTTTCTCAGAGCTCTCTCATCTCCCTTTCCATCGCTTGATTTTCTACAAGTGGCTCCTCACATATCCTAGGCGGCATTGTGTTGAACTTTCTCCTTTGCACAACTACCACTTGATGTATTTGATACCACCATATGTTATCAGACTACTTCCTTATTTCCTTCCTACATAAATAAATTATGTGGCTCTGATACCACTTGATGTAGGACCCCCCTCCTCCCCTAGGGGCTCTATGACCTCCCGGTATTAGATCTTCAAAATATTGAATTGAATCGGCTCTTCAGGCCTTCAATAGATCTTAAACAAAAGACACACAGGTCCTTTTCATGTTACCCGCATGTTCAAATTACCCGCACAACCGATTTCTGGTGCCTTTGGAAACACCAAAATGTGAGTGCTATCTCCTGTGCTAGACTCTTCTCCAATATGACCATGGGCTTTGATCGTGGCCCATCTCCCTTCACGACTTCGCTCTTCGGATATTTTTCAAGAATCTTACTCCCGTTTTCTCGATCTCTGAATCGACGATTTCAACTAGGACTAGATCTATATCCACGAACCTTCGACAACCAATGAATGTGATTTACTTCGGAGTTCAAAAGTTCTGAATGCGACAACTCCTTTTTCCCGAAGTATATTCTATGCGATGCTCTGGATTGAGCACCGTGCGTCATCTTCCAATAGACGGTTCCGATGGGATTCGACACTCGGGACTTCAGACCTTAGGAATTCACCTATCGATTTCCCCCGAAAATCTCTATCTCCGAAGTGACGGAGAAGAAACCACGTGTCCATGCAATCAATGGCTAGGATTTAGCTTCTTACCTCTCGTCTGATGCACACTTCTAGATCCTGTGATATGACAAAACATGTCCTCCTCAGATCAACGACTTCTGTAGGCTTCGCTACTTTGCACCTCAGGAGTTTTAGCTTTTTCTCACCTTCTTTACTCCAAAGTACCTTTCTCCCAAACTACACGGATCTCTGTCACGTGTTATTATGGATCAACAGTCCAGATCTCCTCACTCTTCGCAACTTCGCGAAACCTGACCTTTTCTCCACTCAAACCTCTTAGAACTCTACCTTTCAAACTCTTCAATCTGCTGTCATGTACCCTTGCTACAACCAACGATTGAGATATCTTCAGGGATTGAGGACTTCGACAATCTCCGCTCCTCAAACTCCTTAAATCCTCTGAGACACGAAGTGCCGTAAGACTTCCACGTCTATCCTCCATGCAACTACCCTAGATTTGATGGTCTGGAATGATCCCTTTTCCTCTGAATGGATCTTTCTCATTAATTTGTGGAATCTTTAATAGGTTCCTCCCAAACGAAGAATTCTCACCTACTATCTCTTCAGATCTTGTTCTTCTTCAAACACATTAACTTATTAGAAGGTTTATTCGACACTTAGTCGAAACTCTCCCTATGCATGCCTTGCAACAGGTTTTCTTACACCCTCCTGCAAAAAAATTAGGCTACTCCTCCCGAACTTGTGAGTCGAAAGACTCTATAACTCACTCCTTGCGAACAATGTGCACACTTACATACAAAGATCCAAGTTATCTTCTTGGGCTTGTTTCTCCTTGACACTCTAAACTTCTCAAAATGACTCCTTCAAATACTTAACCAAGTATCGACTTTGCGTATGCCTTGCAACAAACTTCCTTCAATATTGACTCTTGAAGGATGACTGTGCACTCCTTGCAACAGTTCTCAAAGGCTCAACTGTTCCTCCTAAACAATACGCATTAAATTTGTACTGCAAGCTACTACATTAAAAGAAAATACATTCCCCATCGCTCTCATGTGATCATCCAACTTTAAAACATTAAATATGTTTATAATTTTCAGTCTTTTCAAAATATTTCATGACATGCCTTCTTAAATTCAAAATCATTTCTTCAAAATGCGTGCTAGTGCATTGAGTTGTCTTCCACTCGTGCTTTGCTGGTGGTGCTCCTGCATCAGAACATGATTGAGATTCATATCTTGATTATGGTATGATACATGTTGAGGCATAGCTTGGTGATGTTGGTACATGCTAGAGGCATAAATGTGATTCATTGTTAGATGCACATCTTGGTGATGTTGTGCATATGATTTGATACATGATCTTGGTGATATTGGTATGAGTTGTATGTGGTTCTGATTTTGATCTAGATTTGATGATGATGCGATATCAGTGAAAGTGACTGTATTGGTGGTAGTGATAGGTTGATGTGAGAGTGATAGTGACATGTTGATGTGATGGTGATAGTGACAGGTTGATGTGACATTCACAGTGATAGGTTGATGTGACAATGACCAGTTGATGTATCAATTATAGTGTCAGTGAAAGCATTAGTGGTAGTGACAGGTTGAGTATACACTTATATTTTAGGGAGGCAGGATGGGGCAAGGAAAGGGGATTGTAGCCTCCTTCAAGTTGGTGCTGGAGAACACAAGGATTTGGAGCTTCCTTTAGGTTGGAGCCTTTAAATCAGGGGATCATATCCTCCTTCTAGTTGGAGCTAGATAACACAAGGAGTTGAAGCTTCCTTTAGGTTGGAGCCTGTAAAATAGGGGGTTGGAGCCTCCATCCAAGTGTAGCTTGAGAACATAGGGAGTTGGAGCTTCCTTTAGGTTGGAGCCTATAAATATGGGGTTGGATCCTTCTTCCAGTTGGTTATAGAGAATCTAAAAGTTGGTGCTTCCTATGAATGTAATCTTTGATATATATAAGAAAGCATTCCGTGGTTTTCTTCCATTTGGGTTTCCATGTAAATTTTGATGTACTATTTATCTGTGGATATTTTTTATGCACTATTGATTGACATTTATTATGATATATTGAATGAAAATGATATACTACTGATAAAGTTAATGTTCACATGTTTTGAAAAGAAATGGTAAAAAATGCTCAATATTGATTCACTCCCCATCTCAGTATTCCAACAATTGGTATCAGAGTAGGTCCTTCAAGAATTATTTTAACCCCTGGAAGGTATATCATGGATTTCACTAAGAATGGAGTGCTAATGTTTGGCGGTTAGAATGGTTTGAACTATGAAATATGGTGCATAAGAATGAAACCATTTTCACATGCATAGGGATTTGAAGTTTGACAATCAATTGTTACAACATACACCACTTCCAAGAAACCAAATACTGCATCCAAGAAGGAATTGAAGAGAAACAACAAAAGAGAAATGGATTTCATCATGGAAGGATTACCTGATCCGATAAAATACAAAGTGGAAAAATGTTCACCATCCAAAGATCTATGTGATAAGATACATAATCTCTATTCCAAGGGATATTATAACATCACAGAGCCAGAGCATATTAAAGAAGATGCGGGGACAGAACAAGAAGGGATATTCTCATCATGTTAGACAGATTCAAAAGAAGAAGAATGTGAAGAAGGCATAATGAAATTTGAAGCTCAACTAATTAGTGTCTTAAGTGAGTTAAAAAAAGAAAGGAAGGAAAACAAGTCCCTCAAGGAAGAATTGAACAAAAAATATGAAGAATCCCAATAGATTATCATAAACCTAAAATCTCAGTTGCAAGAATCCAAAGTGATTGAAGAAACTCTCAAGGATTAGTTGAACGAGAAATGGTGTTTGGAAGCCGAAATAGGATCACAAAGAAAGGAAGTAGAGAAGAGAGAAGAATTTTTGACAAGTCATCTTAAGGAAAGATCCGAGGACTTAAACAAGCTTGAAGAAAAATTTAGTCAACAAGAAAGTAGACTTTAAGAAAAAATCATCACCTTGAAGACCCAACTTGAAGAAACAAAGAGAATGAAAGAAGTTATGAAGATACAGACGATGAAGAAATAAGGAGATTGCGAGAAGCTTGAAGAATAAGTTGTCACATTAAGAGTTAAAGTAGTCAAGCTCAACAAGAACCTTGAAGAGAGAGGAAGCTCCACACCATCAGTAAAGAAAGTTGAAGAGAAATTTTATAGGTTACTAGAAAGGAAGAATAAAGAAAAGGCTAAGATTTATGAGGAATTCATTAGAGGCCCTATCAAGAAGGAAGAATGTGATGCCTTAAAGGAGAACATTCTAGAAATAGAGAAGACTCAAAAATAATATTACAGAAGAGACATATATCAAAGAAGACCCTCCACTTTCAGGTATCAAATAAGATTCAACCATTGTGAAGGAAACAACAGAAGAGAAGATCGTGATAAACCAAGGCACGAATTTAGAAGGACTACATCACAAATAATATCATTCACTCCTAGGTATCAAAGTTTCTTTTATGATTATTGTTTTACCTGTAATAACTTTGGACATAAAGTTGTAGATTGCAGAGCTTATGGAAGAAATAATCAAGTAAGAAATGTTTATGTGGCTCCATACAATATTGAATGTTACATATGCCACAACTATGGATACATAGGCTGTGATTATAGAAGCATGATCGATACTTCCATGAAAGAAAAAATTGATATCAGATGAAAGAAGGTTTGGAAACTAAAGAAAGAATAGGTAAATGAAGAGAAGGTGAATGAAGAATAGTGCGAGATCATGATGTATCTACAAGAAAAGATGAAGTTGTTAGAATTTAGAAAGATGATAAATCCATAAGCGAAGAGAAATATTACTCTGCATTACGGAGAATTCCTCCACCTTCATGAGATATCCAACTTGGAGACTCCCAGTAAATATGAATATTAAAGATGGGGAGTCTAAGTAGTAGCTCTACATATCACAGAACTATCTTTCGATCAGTATGAAGTGTTTACAGATTTTGGAAAGGCAAATTCAGAATGATTTAAGTCAGTGATTCATGCTTGTATTTCACGTTTGTATTCAAGCATGGATATATTTAGTACAGATTGTACCAAACATGTAGAGTTTGATTTTCATGCTGAGAAGACAAATTTATTATCAAGAATATGCGGTGATTAGTTACAACAAAGTCAAAGAAATATTCAAAAGAGTAAAGTGATAGATGGGACAACATTGTGCGTAGTTGATTACCAAAGTCATGGACAATTTTATGGACAGAGATAGATTCATGAGATTTTTGGCAGGTCTAGATAGATATTTCATAATGAATGAAAGCATATTGACAAGTGAAATTAGTTAGTCACAAGAAGACAAGCAACGAAAGGAACATCAAGAAAGGGGAAGAGAAACTGTCAAAAAACGTTATATCATCAGAGGGAAACTGTTGAATGATGTGGTCATTAATGTTTGAGTAGTAAAAATGACAAGCCATAAAGAATTGAAGTCAAGTAAATTTGAATTATTTTTATATATTTTCAGTGAATTACAAGAGGAAGCAACAATGGATAAGAATCACTGAAAGAGAGTAAATGAAGTAAGTACAAGAAGCCCCACATTGATCTACATGAAATCTTGCAGAGAAGTCAAAGGAAGGGAAATCATCAGTACAAAGAGATCAGGAAAGAAAGATCAGAATCATGAAGACAGGGGGAGACATATCGACAAAGGAGGTTAGCCTTTCTCCCACGATGACAAAAGGGGAGAAAGCAAAATATCAGAAGAGTAAGATCAGAAGCATGAAGACAGGGGGATAATCCCCAAGGGGAGATACCCTTTTTCATTGATGTAAAAGGGGGAGAGAAACATCAAAAGAGAGAGATCAAAAGTGATGGTCACATGCATAGATGATTTTAGGGGCTAAATTTTGAAAATTGGATAATTTTCCATGTTTTTTCCCAAAAAACAATTTGTCGATTTCAAATTTTTTCTAAAAATGATTCACCCAAAATTCCACAGAATAAAATTGTTTGACCTTAAAAATCACCAAACTTTTATAGAAACTATATAAAATCCTTATGAATTTGAATATTTTTACAAAACTATTGCCAAACATTTTACATTTTTCCTATTAAGGACAAGTAATAGTATCCCATGTTTCTACAGTTTAATATAAATTTATATCCTTAAAATCATCCATGGTCATAGGGGGAGCATGAGTGTTTCCATCAATTCCAAAGGGGGAGATTGTTGGATTGTTGGTTTTCATTGATGTCAACCCTAGTCAACCCCAGAATAAGCATCTAGAAGTGATGGGTTTATTTTAAGGAATAAGTGATGGGTGTATTTGGAGAAATATCCAAAGTGGTCTCTTGATGGCGTAGCTTTAAGCATGGCCCTCATGGGAATATTCTTTGAATAAGTCTGCAAGAAAACTAGAGGTGTGGTCATGGATCCCGAAGTTGTTTGAGGAAGAAGAGGATGAAGGGAAATGAAAATGCATGGAATACCCTCATAGATGGATATTCCTTGTCATGATGTTTCCATCAGTAGGTGGTACGTCATGTAGTTCCTCATAGTTGAGTTATGCCTTCATGAAGTTGAAAGCTCCGAAGAATGGTTAAGAAGACACTAAATTATTACAACAAGAAGTTACGAGTCATTAATTAAGGGTAAAATAGTTATAACAAGAAAGTACAGGCTGACCCTAAAAATAAAGAAAGAAGTTACTTAGAAGTATAAATACACAACAAGAAGCCTCTCATTTGTACAAGTAAAGTTATTGAATATATATCAAGTGAGCAAGTGATCTATTGGTGAATATGATGTGGTGAATTTGAGGTAGCAAAGGAATAAGAAGGTGAAGGTCTCATAATTGCATAGGAGAGCAAAGGGTTTATGAAAAAAAATAATTTAGCTAATCTCCACGAGTCAAGCTATAGGTGATCCACGAGGCATCCTCGTGGGTTGTACGACGCTCGCCACATGAGGCCTTGCCAGATAAATGGTCTCTATCCAGCGAGGCTGAGGGAAATTTGAGAAATATGCTTGTTCCAGGTTGTTGAAAGTCTGAGAAAGGTATGATAATTCACCATGTTTGATACAGAGTTACAAGTATGTTTATATGCATGTTTTGAGGGTTATACATTGGTGATGTTATGATGCATGCTTGAGGCATGTATTTACTATATTGTTGAGGCATTGGCACATGCATGAGGAACATATTTGGTGCATGGTTTGAGGTATATCTTTGGCACATGTATGAGGTAAATTTCTTGGTGATATTATGGTACATGGTTTATGGAATATATTTTGGTATTTGGTTGAGGCATATCATGAATGATATGGTACATGGTTAAGGCACACATTTTGGTACATTGTTTTGGCACATGTCTGAGGTATATGGTTGGTTGCATATTATTGATGTTTTGGTACATGGTTGAGACACGTATCTTGATGATGGTATGATACATGTTGAGGCATAGCTTGGTGATGTTGTCACATGCTGGAGGCATAATTTTGGTTCATTGTTAGATGCACATCTTGGTGATGTTGTGCATATGATTTGAGAGATGATGCTATAGTGGGAAAACCCCCCTATGGACTACAATAGGGTTCAACATGTAGGCAGATCTAATCGTCTAAAATTCTCCTACTTTTTATAACTACCCCAAATATACCCCACATTCATGCATGAAATACAAAGTGAAAAGATTCGGTAACTCTACTTTTAACTTTGCATCCGATGTCGATCCTTTCGCATTCGATTGCTCTATTGACTACAAGTATCCTCCCAAGGCTAACCTGCATTCACAAATAGACAAACATGGAACTATGGACATGCATCTCATATATGAATTATGGGTTAGATGACAGTATAAAACATAAATAAAACATAAATATTTGACACATCATATTTTGGGACAGAAAAAGTATTCCTTTTATTGATATCACAAAGTTTCTTATAATGAGATCGACGACTGCTCCACAAACCTGGTCCGGGCTCCTCTTCACGAAGCTCCAACTGCACTTCCATGTATCTTTCTCCTCTCACACTTCTTCTAGGGAAATGGCATAGGCTTATGATGGAGGAAAAAGGGATAGAATGGGAAATTCTGATGTAAATCTCACAAGGTGGCTGCAAATTCTTGGGGCAAGGAGGGGATGTGAAACAGGTAGAGTTTCATTGTTCTTATTCTTATGTCTCGAATGAGACCCCAACACCTCCTTTTATATGAAAAAAGGATGGTTATTCGGTTGGGTGATGAGCTATAGGCGGTGAGACAGTTGGAAAACTACCCAATAGCCCGTAATCTCAACAAATTCCTTGCAACTTTTTAATTTTTGCAACTTTTGTGGGTATACATGGGCTGTAATGGTACATCTAGTGTACGTATGCGAGCTATAGTGGTGCATCAAGCATGTGTATGTGGGAAATAGTGGTGCAGGGTGTGCACATCTTTAAAAATAGTGTTTTTAAGAAGAGCTGCTCAGTGATGGCTTGGAAAAAATAGCAAGCAAGAGGGACAAATTCCAAGTATACATGTATGGTGAAATTTAGGGTTATAACAGATGCCCCCTAATGTGTGAGGTCAGAAGAGCATCTAATGGCCGAAATACATTACAAAATATTCACCAACGTATGAAGCGAGTGAGCTCAGGACCAGAGTTCGGGAGGTACCATCTATAAAAATAACAATTGTCTCTGAGGCGGGCATACCCATGCTCGGGATGAAATAAATAATGGATTCCAATCAAATACAATGCATATCCATGTCATATAACTATATAAAGTGTATCCGCGATCAATTCACAATGGATATACATCTCAAAATCAAATATATACATGTATAGTATCCATCTTCAAGAAGCCAATGACGCCTGATGGCTGGAGATGAGGCCTTCAAAGATCGAGCAACAAATTCAATATATTCAAAACTTGGGTAGGAGTGTATGAATTCACTACCCAGAGGTCTTCAATGGCTCATTGGGGAACATACAAGAGGATCTCAGTGATTAGGCAAAGAACTTCATTGATTTTGAACAAGGACTTGATTGGACTTTTGGGATGGACAGGCATGAGAATAAGAGACAAACTGGAGAAAGGCCGATTTAGGTTGGGTAAAAATTCCCCTAGACAATAGCATGAAAAATGATCAGACTTAGGCAGCATGACATTGACATAAGTTCACGATGCAAGAGGCAACACAAACTCTCCATGTGTTTGGAAGAATAACCAAATGGAGGAGGACACAACTCTATGTAGCGAGAACAACTTCCTAAGGTCATATTAAATACAAATTCTTGACAACAAACGAAAGGATGTGCTTTGTCCAAGGGCGACTCATTGTGCTGCCATAAAAAGAAAATACTTTGCCTGTCCTCTTTTTGGGGTATATCTGATTTTTTTGTCTTTTTCAATATTTTGAAGAGCTTGAAAAAGAATAAAATAATGCTATGTTACAAAGGAGGAATGAGTGTCACAATAATACTAGTTCCAAGCACAAGGAAAAAACTAATGCTCATAGCAAGGAGACATGTGTAGGAAAATGACACTTGGGGAAAATTCCTCCATGGGTCAAGGTGTCAGGTCGCAGAGGCAAAGTGCTACAAGGCTTGCGTATAAGGCATTCTTCAAAGGTTCAGTTGAGAGCAACATGGAGCCAACGTTAGGCCAAAGACGTAGAAATACAACTATGATTAGCAAGACACGATGAAACCCCCTTCAATTTATTTTTCACGAGCCCAGAGAAGGTAAGCTCGGTGGTTTTTTCACGTTTAGAGAGTCTGAAAAAACGTAAAAGAAGACTCCACTAGGGTAAATTTTTCGAAGGTATTCTAGTCGGCTTGAAAAAGGGATAAACTAGCACTGAAAAGATGTCTATTCAAAACCATTTTAATGAGTGTGACACAAACATGATCACTCAGAAATATTTTCAATTTTAAGGAGTCTGAAAAGAGCTTAACTATGGACTCACAACCTTTTTCTATATTTAGTCTCCTTATCCTGAAAAAGTATAAAATCTACTTAGGAGAACACTCCAGGCGAGACTTGTTGATTAAGGTTGGTTGTCATTGATGTCAACCATTGAAGAAAGCCCCATAGAACAAAGGTTGGGTAATGGACCCAAGATTGTTTTATGTAAAGATGACTCATTATTGTCTTGTCATGGTTGACAATAAGTAGAAATGGATGAACTCCAAAGTGGTCCCCTTATGGTGAAAGCCCTCATGGGAAAACGCTTTGCAGATTGAGTTATCCTAGAAGTATGGTTAGAGAACCCATGCTTATTTGTGGAATAATGAGATGAAGGTCAGTGAATTTTTCATTGAAACTATCCTATATGGATATTTCTTGTCATTCCATTTTCAGTGGTATGTGGAATGTCACATAACTCCTCACGGTTAGAGAGTTATGGCCATAAGTTGGAGAACCCAGGTTTGGGTAATGGACCCAAGTTTGTTTGATGGATAATGGTATGCATTTTGATATATTTGTAGGTAATACTATTCTATATGGATGGTACATGTCATTCCATTTTTGGTGGTATGTGGAATGTCACATAACTCCTCACGGTTTGAGAGTTATGGCCTTACGAAGTTGGAGTACCCTCTTATGTCATCTAGAAGCCCCAAAAGGTCAAAGTAGTCAAAGTGGTTTAAGAGATTTTAGAAGGTAAATAATAAAGTGAATTGATGAGT
>ML809338.1:4389-15616 GCA_009831015.1 Picea engelmannii
AAATGGGTAACCAAGATATTGGGTTATGATTTTGAAATAGTCTATAAAAAGGGGAAGCAAAATGTTGTGGCAGATGCACTCTCAAGAAAGGATGAAGATGTTGAGGCCTTTCTCTGTGCTATCTCGATCATCCAAACCGATTGAATAATATAAGCAAGGGATGGATGGAAGAATGACGAAAATTTGTGGACTCTCATTCAAAGGTTGCAGCAGGATTCCAGTGCATCAGATACATTTACATGGAAAAATGATTCACTATGGTACAAAGATCGCTTATATTTATGGAATAAATCCCAACTCAAACAAAAGGTACTATTGGAATTGCACACCTCTCTAGTAGGAGGGCACTCAGGATTTTTGAAAACCTACCATAGAGTCAAGAAGGATTTTTTTTTGGAGGGCCTTAAAACTGATGTTCAAAGGTTTGTGGCAGAATGTTTGGTTTGCCAACAAAATAAGGTGGAAACAATTAAGACCCCAGGTATTTTACAACCATTATCCATCCCAAGTCAGCACTGGGAGGAGGTTTCCATGGATTTCATCACAGGGTTACCAAAGCCTGAAGGAAAGAGTGTCATCATGGTGATTGTTGATAGATTGACCAAGTACGCACACTTTTGTGCACTCTCTCATCCCTTCAAAGCTAGTACAGATGCCATTTCATTCATGGAGACAGTTCAAAAGATACATGGCAGCCCAAATATTATTGTATGTGACAGAGATCCCATCTTCACTGGACATTTTTGGACAGAATTATTTTCTTGTTTGGGTACTCAATTGGCTCATAGCTCATCCTATCATCATGAATCTGATGGAAAAACCGAGATAGTGAACAAATGTCTAGAAGGATACCTTCATTGCTTTGTCTCTGATAAACAAACACAATGGCTGAAATGGTTACCCTTGGCAGAATGGTGGTATAACACTTCCTTTGATACTGCAACAAAAATGACACCATTTATGGAACTTTATGGATACCACCCTCCTTCGATCACTTCTTCTCTAAAAGAAAAATCCAAGTTTCAAGCAGTGGAAGATCACATTGATGCAGAGAGAGCCCGCTAGGCACGTTCGCTCACAGGATATTTCTCCCTTCCTCGGCCCGAAGAACTGAAAGGTTCTTCTTTTTCCCTATCGGGAAATTTTCCACCCACAACACTAAACACTGGGTCTCCCTTTCTTCTAAATCAACACTGGCCTTTTGTTATCAGGATTCCTCCTGTCGGGATTTTGGCACTTGTTTTATTCAACCAATTTGATTTACCAATCCCCGATCCCTGATACACTCCTTTGTTTCCTTAGCCCCACCTGGCTAAACCTTTAGTCTGTGCGACTGCTTCCTATAAGACCGCAGCCTTATATTTGTTCTCGTGGGGGTTTCTGACTTCAAATTCCCGATGCACTCAATTTACCGTTAGCCCTCTAGGCTAAGCTCTTGGTCCACGTGGCCTCTCCTTATATGACCATAGTCATATTCCTCATCGGAGTTTCAGACTTTCCGATGTCAAAATACAATCGTTCTCAGGGCTCGTGATTCCCCGAATCTTGACGCACTCTTTACGCGTTAGCTCTCCTAGCTATAGGATTTGACCCATACGACCGTTGTCCTCCCTTGTCGGGGTTTCGGACTTCGCGAATCCAAAGTGCATAAACACCTTGTCACCAGGATCCCTGATATCCCGATGACCCAAACACCGATAGACGAATCCCTTGTCGGGACTTTTCCCAATGGCTTCGATTGTTGCCACTTGTCCATGTCACCGACCTCGCTGTGGCCCCACGCTATTTCCTTAGCCTGTTGGGAAATCACATTTCAGATTTTCTCCATTCCTGCTGCTATGATTCCCAAGAATCATGAAACACCGATTCCTGATGCACGTGAAGGTTGACTCTTCCACGTCACTATCCCCTCGTCGGCTTTTCGGACATCGCGAGATTGCGATTCCTGATGCAACGTTTTCTTTGTCCCCGGGATTCCCGAAATGCCGAACCCTGACTCCTCTCGGATCTTCTGACGTGTGTCCGCCCTGAGACCCACGGCTAGGACTTCATCGGTGTTTCGAGACTTGAAAGGTCTCAGGACTCTTAACTTCTGAAACTCCGAAACACCAATGGACTCTCGATCCCTACCACTTGTCCCACAAATGGATGGCTCTGTGCTCGTCGAGATTTTGAGACTTTTGATGCCCTGATTCTCATGACCTCAGGAACCTCGATTTCCCGATTCCCGATGCCTCTTGGAATCCTTACTCTGCTCACGAGGGTTTAAACCCTACGTAACTCCTGTCAGATCAGACGGCTGGCGGGTAACTGATCAACGATCTAATGGCTCATGACCCTCTAGAGCTTGGAATCTGAACACGGCCGTAATATCCTCGCTTCTTTAGAAGATCCAACGACTAACGGGATTTTTCCAATCTCCTCCACAACATCCTAACCATCTATCTTCCTCTTGGATGTCTTCTACGGGTGAACCCAATATTCCTCTATGAAAAATTGGTCCTCCTGCGCGTAACTTTGCAACGCCTGTTCAAACACTCCATGACACGGACTCTCGGTGCTTCTTCTCGACGAACTTGAAAGCCTTATCCCTCCTGATATTTCTCACACTTTCAACCTCAAAGAGGGCCCTTGCACGCACTCCTTGTGATAGTTCTCAAACACCTCCAAGTGTTGAGTTCTTTCGACTCTGCGCACACCTGCAGCAACAGTCCTTCAATACTTCACTCAGATTCATGACTGAGACTTTCCTTAGCCTACGCACTCCTTGCACGGCTCGTATAACCCAATTTCACTTCTGGGTGAACGAGAACAAGAGTTAACTATCCGAGCCTTATGTCAACGCACTCCTTGCAGATGACTTCAACTGCACTCCTTGCAGGAATCCTTGCTCAGATAGAAAAACAATTGAAACTCATTTCTTCTTCCCCTCATATTCCAAACTCAAACATGAAATCACATACACAGCAATAAAGTAAATGCATAACAGGAAAACAAACACTCACGAGCACATCATTTAACATCAACACACAGAGAATAGATACAAAACCATGGATTTTGAATCAACTTCTTCTATTAATTCAAGATCTATACATGGATGTTCTTCTACAACTCTTTGCTATTCTCCTGTGTTCTTCCTACTTCATCTATGTTACAATGTACAATGAGGGTGTCGATATCCATTTTCCCTCTTTCTTCTAAAACTGTCTAATCTAATATTCAATTCTACCTACTTACATTTACTACTATAAATGCCTCCATCTACTTCAGATGAGAGCGGGGAGCTCAAGGTCTAATTACATTATACCAAGGTGCCTTCATTAAATGATCTCATTTATATATTTGGTGCATCAACTTTAAGGGGAAATTAAAAAATTTTGGCTGGGGCTGCCCAACTGTCCTTTGTCTTCTCCGCTGGCTCGCTTGACGTGAGGGATGCTCCTGCATCATACTCCCTCACTTGAAAACTTTCATGGGCTCCTGTCCATGAGCTCTTGAACGGTCTCTCCATGCTTCACAATCTCTGCTTCAGTCTCCCAGGTGGCATCTTCAACTGGATGGTCCTTCCACTTGACCAGATATTCAAAATATTCTTTCCTTCTAGTTTTCTTACCCACTCATGTATCCAATATCTGCTCCATCTGTGGTTTCTATGCAACTGGCATATGCTTTTTCCACTGAACCTCTGACTGTTCATCACTTGTTCCTTCTTCCTCAACTTTATATGGGTATAATTCTGTGACATTGAATATCGGAGAAATTCCGATCCCATCGGTTAATTCAATCTCATAAGCATTCTCTCCCATTTTCTTCAAGACCTTGCATGGTCCGATTTTCTTCATTTTCAATTTATTGTATGTTCCTCTCAGGAACCTTTCTCTTCTCAAGTGTGCTAGAATTAATTCACCAACCTCGAACTGAAGTTGTCTCTTCCACTGGTCGGCTCTGCGCTTATATTCATGACTTGAATCTAGTAGTCGCTGCTTCACCTGGCCGTGAAGTTCTTTCATCGCCTCCACGAACTCTTCGGCACTTGCGCTCCTAGTCATAGTCTTTTCTGAATCCCTTAATTCAGAAACTCCTCTCGGCTGCATGCCATACACAATCTGGAATGGACTCTGGCTTCTGCTCCTGTTCACTGAGTCATTATATGCAAACTTTGCCTGCGGAAATATACTATCCCACTGGCTGTGGTGCTCTGTCACCAAACTTCTCAGCAAGTCTCCCAGACTTCTATTCACCACCTCTGTTTGTCCATCCATCTGAGGATGATAAGCCAAACTAAACAACAAGTTAGTCCCCAGCTTCTTCCATAATGTCCTCCAAAAATTCCCTAAGAAATTTGTATCTCTGTCCGAAACAATACTCCTTGGTAAGCCGTGAAGTCGAACGACCTCTTTGAAAAATAGATTCACGATGTGCGTCGCGTCACTGGTTTTCTGACATGGGATAAAATGTGCCATATTGGAAAATCTATCCACTACCACGAAGATTGAATCAAATCCTCTTTGCGTCCTTGGAAATCCCAATATGAAATCCATGCTGATTTCATCCCACGGCCTCTCAGGTATGGGCAATGGTTGATAAAAACCCACATTTTGCTTCCTTCCCTTTGAATGCTGGCAAATAGTGCATCGGTCTACAAACCGCTTGACCTCTAACCGCATCCCTGGCCAAAAGTATGACTCGCTCAACTTTTCAAATGTCTTGTCCTGACCGAATTGTCCGGCCAATCCTCCATTGTGTTTTTCCTTCAGTAGATTCTCCCTCATGGAGCAATTCGGAATACATAGTTGATTGCCCTTAAACAACAATCCTTCCTAGATCATGTATTCGGCCCATTTACTGCTATCTATGAGAACTGGATTCTCAGCTGCTTCATACGCTTCCTTAAAGTCTGGATCATCTGCATACATTTCTCTGAGATCATCAAAACCTAGCGTCTTGACTTTGAACTCCTGCAATAGAAAACACTTCATGCTCAAGGCATCAGCCACTTTGTTAGCAGTACCCGAAATATGCTTAATTACAAAAGTGAAATTTTGCATGTATTCGACCCACTTAACATGCCTCTGATTCAACTTCTCCTGTTGAGTCACAAACTGTAATGCGTGATTGTCACTATATATAACAAATTCCTTTGGAATCAAATAGTGCCTCCATTTGTTCAATGCCTCGATGACGGCATAAAATTCCTTATCATACGTGGAATACTTCACCTTCGCTTCATTCAGCTTCTTGCTGAAATATGAAATTGTTCTGTCATCTTGACTTAAGAATGATCCTATTGCAAAACTGCTTGCATCACATTTTACCTGAAATGTCTTTTGAAAATCTGGCAACACCAGAATTGGTTGTTCCATAATCTTCCGTTTCAATAAATTGAAACTCCTCTCAGCCTCATCAGTCCAGTGAAAATATTTATGTCTTTTCTTCACTGTATCCATCATTGCTGCGCTAATTCCACTAAAATTCCTGATGAACTTTCGGTAGAAACTAGCCAGTCCATGAAAACTCCTCACCTCAAAAATATTCCTCGGTGATGGCAAATTTTTTATTACCTCCACCTTATCTGGATCCATCCTCAACTCATTTTCCTAAATAACAAATCCTAAATAAATGAGTTTTGTCTTCATGAATGAGGACTTCTTTATGTTTATCAACATCTTCTCTTTCTGTAATATCCTCATCACAATGGCTAAATGCTTCATATGTTCAACCTCTGTTTTACTGAAAATCAGTATATCATCTAGATATACAATAACAAATTTTCTGATGAAATCTTTCAGGACTTCATTCATCAACCTCATAAAGGTACTTGGCACATTTGTTAAGCCAAACGACATAACAAGCCATTCATACAAACCTTTGTTTGTCTTGAATGCTGTTTTCCATTCATCGCTTTCCCTCATGGGAATCTGGTGATATCCACTCTTCAAATCAATCTTTGAAAAAAAATTTGCTCCACTAAAGCAATCCATCAAATCATCCATTCTTGGCAATGGAAACCTGTACCTGATGGTTATCTTGTTGATGGCTCTTGAATCAATGCACATCCTCCAGCCTCCGTCTTTCTTCGGGCTGAGTACGGTCGTAACAACACATGGACTCAAGCTTTCCCTGACCAAACCTTTGTCCAACAAATCCTGGACTTGTCTCTTTACCTCTTCATTCTCCTGCGGCATCAATCTATACGCGACTTTGTTTGGCAAACTGGCTCCTGGTATGAGATCTATATGATGACTCACACTTCTAATTGGTGGCAACGAACGAGGTAATTCGTCCACTAAAATATCAACGAACTCTTCCAGTAGTTCCTGAACTTCTCCCGACAAATCATCCACTCTTGTGCTAGTCAGAACAATTCTCGGTTTTCTGACCACAAAGAATTGTGGATCCTCCTTCTTCTTAACCTTGGTAAGAAGTTCCTTCCCACTCATTAGAAGTACTGTTTTGCTTACTTCCATCTTCACCTCCTTATCCTTTATTGGAAGCAACATGTGTGTCCTCCCATTCTTCTCCAGGGTGTATGTGTTCATTCTCCCATCATGAATCACATTTCTATCGTATTTCCATGGTCTGCCCAGCAATAGATGACAAACATCCATAGGAATAACATCATAGAGTACTTTATCATTATACCCTCCTATTTTGAATTCAACTAAACACTGTTTAGTGACATTTACCTGATGTCCCTTCTGTAGCCATGAAAATTTGTATGGACTTGGATGATCAGTCGTCTCTAGCTCTAGCTTCTCTACCATTTCGGTTGAAACGAGATTATCTGTGCTACCTCTGTCCACGATAACCTTGCATACCCTGTCCTTGGTTTTGCAAGTAGTTCTGAAAAGTCTGGTTCTTTGAGCTGAGTCCTCCACCTCCTTCTCGGGTGTTAAGAGAATATTACGCATCATCAATGACCTTCCATCTTCTGCGTCTTCCTCTTCAACATCTCACCTTTGTGCCTCGACGATGTGAGCTTCTCCTCCATCTTTCTTTTTATCTGGACAGTCGAATGACTTGTGCCCATTCTTTCCACATGTGAAGCATGTGATTACTCCACCTCTTCCTCTTCCTCTACCTCTGGTACGAGGAAACCTATTATTATTAGCCTATCCTCCACTCTACCCTGTATGTTTCCCTCTTTGTTCAACATGTTGGCCTCGCTGTGAACTTCCACCTCTCTCAGTTCTAGTCTGAGGCTTTTTCTAGTCATCCTTGGGCTTCTGGTATTTATCTTGGGCAACCGATTTGCCTTTGGGATGACTCCTGCCTCGGCCTCTTTTACCTTGCTTACGGCTCAACTTCTCTTCAGCTTTCAAAGCCATTTGATAAGCATCCTCCACCGTTCAGATGGTTTCCATGCTCATTTCATCCTGAATCTCATACCTCAGGCCATTCATATACCTAGCCACTTTTTCGTCATTACTTTCACGATGACCTGCCCTAATATTCAGCCAATAGAATTCCTCCGTGTATTCTTTTACTATCATCAGCTGATGTCTCAGGTTCTGCATCCTCCTAAACAGAGAAATTTGGTAGTCCCTGGGAATAAATTTTACCTTCATCTTCGCGATCATCCTGTCCCAGCTCTTAATTTTCTGCTTGCCTTGGCAACACCTGTCAGCTTGTAGTTCATCCCACCAAAAGGATACATGTATTTTTAATCTTGTGATGGCATGACTGACCTTCTTGTCCTCTTCAATATCTTCATAGTCAAAATAGGTGTCCAGAGCTCTAATCTAGTCTAGAAGCTCTTCTACATCCAGATTTCCCTCATAAAATGGAATGTCCATTTTCACCTTTGCACCCATTCTTACAACAACTTTAAGTAAGTGCTCATTTGCTACATCTTCTGCTGTGACTTCTTCTTCTCCATGTCCAGCATCATCTTCATTTTCAGACTCACTGATATCTCCTTCGTCAGCTTTGCGCCTTTGTGATGTCTCCATGTCCTCCATTCTGGCACAAAGATTACACACTTCTCTCTCCATGTTTGGATTTCCCATCTTCCTGCCCCTACCTCTGGGCATCTCCCTTTCCTCCTCTGGATCGGGTGATTCTCTATCCCTTCTCCTTGGTGGCATGGTGAATTCTCCTCTTCCCTGCTACAGAAATCAAAGAAATTTTCTTTCTCTGATACCACTTGATGTGTATCAGAGTACTCTTTATCTCTTACCTCTCTTGCCTGAAATATACAGACAAGAAATACGCTCTGATACCACTTGATGTGTATCAAAGTACTCTTTATCTCTTACATCTCTTGCCTAAAATATACAGACAAGAAATATGCTCTGATACCACTTGATGTGTATCAGAGTACTCTTTATCTCTTACCTCTCTTGCCTGAAATATACAGACAAGAAATATGCTCTGATACCACTTGATGCAGAGCGCGCCCACTAGGCACATCCGCTCACAGGATATTTCTCCCTTCCTCGGCCCGAAGAACTGAAAGGTTCTTCTTTTTCCCTATCGTGAAATTTTCCACCCACAACACTAAACACTGGGTCTCCCTTTATTCTAAATCAACACTGGCCTTTTGTTATCGGGATTCCTCCTATCGGGATTTTGGCACTTGTGTTATTCAACCAATTTGTTGCCTTAGCCCCACCTAGCTAAAACTTTAGTCCGTGAGACCGCTTCCTATAAGACCGCAGCCTTATATTTCTTCTCGTCCGGGTTTCTGACTTCAAATTCCCGATGCACTCAATTTCCCGTTAGCCCTCTAGGCTAAGCTCTTGGTCCACGTGATCTCTCCTTATATGACCGTAGTCATATTCCTCATCGGAGTTTCAGACTTTTCGATGTCAAAATACAATCATTCTCAGGGCTCGCGATTCCCCGAATCCCGACGCACTCTTTACGCGTTAGCTCTCCTGGATATAGGCTTTGACCCATACGACCATTGTCCTCCCTTGTTTGGGTTTTGGACTTCATGAATCCAAAGTGCATAAACACCTTGTCACCGAGATCCCCGATATCCTGATGACCCAAACACCGATAGATGACTCCCTTGTCGGGAATTTTCCCGATGGCTCTGATTGCTGACACCTGTCCACGTCACCGACCTCGCTGTGGCCCCATGCTATTTCCTTAGCCTGTCGGGAAATCACGTTTTGGAGTTTCACGATTCCTGCTGCTATGATTCCCAAGAATCATGAAACACTGATTCCCGATGCACGTGAAGGTTGACTCTTCCATGTCACTATCCCCTCGTCGTCTTTTCGGACATCGCGAGATCACGATTCCTGATGCAACATTTTCTTTGTCCCTGGGATTCCCGAAATGCCGAACCCCGACTCCTCTCGGATATTCTGATGCGTGTCTGCCCTAAGACCCATGGCTAGGACTTCATCGGTGTTTCGAGACTTGAAAGGTCTCAGGTCTCTTAACTTCTGAAATTCTAAAACGTCGATGGACTCTCGATCCCTGCCACCTGTCCCACAGATGGACAGCTCTGCACTCATCGGGATTTCGAGACTTTTGATGCCCCGATTCTCACGACCTTAGGAACCCCGATTTCCAGATTCCTGACACCTCTTGGAATCCTTACTCTTCTCACGAGGGGTTAAACCCTACGTAACTCCTGTCAGATCAGACGACTAGCGGGTAACTGATCAACGATCGAACAACTCATGACCCCCTAGAGCTTGGACTCCAAACACAGCCGTAACCTCCTCGCTTCTTTGGCAGATCCAATGGATGATGGGATTTTGAAAATCTCCTCCACAAGATGCTAACCATCTATCTTCCTCTTGGATGTCTTCTATGGGTGAACCCAGTATTCCTCTATGAAAAACTGTTCCTCCTACACGTAACTTTGCAGCACCTGTTCAAACACTCCACAGCACAGACTCTTGGTACTTCTTCTCGACGAACTTGAAAGCCTTATCCATCCTGAGATTTCTCACACTTTAAACCTCAAAGAGGACCCTTCCACGCACTCCTTGCGACAGTTCTCAAACACTTCCAAGTGTTGAGTTCGTTCGACTCTGCGCACAGCTATAGCAGCAGTCCTTCGATACTTCACTCGGATTCACCACTGAGACTTTCCTTAGCCTGCGGACTCCTTGCACGGCTCGTATAACCCAATTTCACTTCTGGGTGAACGAGAACAAGAGTTAACTATCTGAGCCTTCTGTCAACGCACTCCTTGCAGACGACTTCAACTGCACTCCTTGCAGGAATCCTTGCTCAGATAGAGAAACAATTGAAACTCATTTCTTCTTCCCCTCAGATTCCAAACTCAAACATGAAATCACATACACAACAATAAAGTAAATGCATAACAGGAATACAAACACTCACGAGCACATCATTTAACATCAACACACAAAGAACAGACACAAAACCATGGAGTTTGAATCAACTTCTTCTATTAATTCAAGATTTATACATGGATGTTCTTCTACAACTCTCTACTATTCTCCTGTGCTCTTCCTGCTTCAACTATGTTACAATGTACAATGAGGTTGTCTATATATGTTTTCCCTCTTTCTTCTAAAACTGTCTAATCTAATATTCAATTCTACCTACTTACATTTACTACTATAAATGCCTCCATCTACTTCAGACGAGAGCGGGGCGCTCAAGGTCTAATTACATTATACCAAGGTGCCTTCATTAAATGATCTCATTTATATATTTGGCGCATCAATTTTAAGGGGAAATTCAAAAATTTTGGCTGGGTCTGCCCAGCTGTCCTTTGTCTTCTGCGTTGTCTCGCTTGACGTGAGGGATGCTCCTGCATGACACATCGAGAATCAACAACAAGTTCTCCAAATCTTAAAGGACAACCTGACCATGGCACAAAATCTCATGAAACAACAAGCAAATAAACATCGTAGTGAAAGAAGTTTTGAAGTAGGGGATTGGGTGTTTTTAAGACTAAAACCATAGAAACAGATGTCCCTCAAGCAATACAAGAAGGATAATAAATTATCACCAAAGTACTATGGCCCTTATAAGGTGTTGAAAAAGATTGGTATTATGGCATACAAATTGGAGTTGCCTGCAACTTCACGAGTACAACCAGTTTTCGATGTTTCGTGATTAAATAAGGTTATAGGCGACAAGATCCTAGTTCAAACTATATTTCTAGAACTTGACGAGGAAGGAAAAATCATATTGGAGCCTGAAGCCATCACTGACACAAGAATTTTCCAGCTGAGGAATAGATCCATTTCAGAGTATCTCATTAAATGGAGGAAACTACCGGCTGAAG
>ML809338.1:15862-28424 GCA_009831015.1 Picea engelmannii
ATTAGTTGTAATTATACCTCCTAGTCTCCTATATATACCAAGGAGACATTTTCATTTTGAATCATCTGGTACTTGAACATTTAAGTGGGGTAAAAGGAGGTTGCCCCCTCGAAAAGGCTTATTATCTGAAATTATCTCTTTTTGAAGGCGTTGAGTACTTTTTCTGAGGTTTTTCTATGTTATATTGATATTTGGTTCTTAACAGAGGTAAGGAAAGGGAGGTGAGTGAATTTAAACATGAAATTTTTGTGAAGGCTCCAACCCTCGAACCTGCTATTGGATGAGTGATCCAAAGAAAATAAGTATAGAAGGGTGTTCAGGCGGATGTGAGTGAGCTTGAATATGGAGCTTTTTATGAACCCGCCAACCCACGATTATGGATGATCAAAACTATGTTAAGTGTGGAAAGGAGGTCGGTACTTTCATGCAGAAGGGATAAAATAATTTAGGACTCTATACCCATGGTAAATCTGATGGTACAAATTGTAGATCACTAAACTTTTGGTGCAAAGTGGAGATCACGAAACTTGGAGGATGAGGGATTGAACCTGGGAATCCATGAAGTTGAAAAAATGGTTAAGTGTAGTGTAGCGTCAGACTCATGACATGGGAAAGTGGATGGAGATGAAGGTCCACCAACCCACCAACCCGTGAACCTGATGAAGAGATGAAGGAAGAGTCCCAAAAACAATGATTACAGTGAGAGCACACGAAGATTCAGGAATCCAGAAGAATTGTAGACTTCTGGGATAAACAAGGAAAAGTGATACAGGGAGAAAGAAGTTGTTGCAATTACTATAGAAACAAGTATGTTATGGCTTGTTGGGACAACCATAAAAAGTGAATGCTTGCAAGTTTTGTTGATAATGTTTTTTATATGGAAGGAAGCAATAGAAAGTTGGAATGTTTATTATAGAATTGATAAAGAGACACGAGGGCTTCTACTTTCATCAACTAATAATGTAGCATTAAATTTGTTTAATGGAAGCCATGAAAGTAAGTATTTCTCTTTTGAAATTATTTTGCATAATTTCCAAAGGGAAATTTAGGTAATAATTTCCCCAAATTGAATATTTATAATACACAGTATGGTATTGTTTAAGTGAATTAACAGGAATAAATTACCACTAGGTGTGGTAAAGGCTAGAGGCATGTTATAGTTATCAAAACTTTCTATCTTTTGAATGCACACACTGACATAGCATCATGTCATGTTGATTGGTTATGAGGTAATAACCAAAGAGTTAAAAGATAAAAACTTGTTATAGGAATGATGTCAGGAGAGCTAGTCATGTATGAGACCAGGACATGGTTGGATATGGAAAGGTATGGATATAGAAAGGTTATGTACCACACAAATACCCAATGAGCTTCCTACCTTTAAGTAAAACTTGGACTTCAAACCTTTTTCTAACTCTAATGCACACCACATAATTATATTCTTGGTGTATTTTTCGGGTAGAAAAGGAAGGCATCCAAATAATCGAGAAGACAATGGGAAGTGTGTCGAGAATGTGTCAAGACATTCGCCAAATTTCCAATTTATGAATGGTTAGATACATGACTTATATAAAGATAATTCTGAAAATCAATGCAAAGGTGCAATGAATAGATATGAATTGAGAGTTGCACTCATGCCGAGTAAGTGGTAGAGTTGCACTCATACATGATAGAATTGTATACTTAAATGCATTTGTTGAATGCATTTTGTGAGTGCATGTAGATATGTTTTTGGATGTAAATAATTATACTAACAACAGAAATGTTGCTAACTCGTGGAGATGAGAACATCTTAGGAACCGTTAGACATTACAACAAGAAATTTGCAAGTTAGGTAGTCACATGAATATTCACTTCATACAAAAATTTGTTCAAAAAATTGAAATAATGAACTTACTATTATTAATTGTGAACATGCATATGCATAGAATGATGATTCATTCTATCTAATAAATGGTTTGGTAATTTTGATTGGATTTCTAGGTATAAGCAATTCTAAGATCACTGCATAAGGTTTTTGTACACGTTGCAATTAAAATATGATGTACATGAAATACTGACAGTTTGTTGGTTGTATGCAAGATAGAATCATTGCAGGAAAAATGGTATTCAACATGGTGCTTGTTGAAATCCATAAGGAAGACTACATCCTATTATTGTAGGAACGATGAAAAATTATGAAATAGAATTTCATATTTTGGGAAAATTCGAATTCCTTATGAAATTAATTTGATTTCTAAAATGAAATTTTTATAGTGTTCTCTCATGATAACTGCATGTGTGTGATACAGATGAAATAATATTGATTAAAGTTGAAATGTTGTGAATGAACAAATACTGTTTAGGACACTAAATCCCTATAATTGTAGAACCTTGGTGGGGTTCTGCTAATGGGTTAGCAAGATGGATCATTGAAGGACTGCGTAGTAGTGAAGTGATTCCTGAGACTGGAAGGGTAAGTGAAACAAGGAGGAGGAAACCCGAGGATTCTTATGGCATGGTAGCTGCCATAAGGAGGGTGTGTCAAATGGAACAATGAGATAAATTATTTTCAGAAGCAGCTCTATGGAATAGAGAAATTAACTTCCAGCTACAGTATGAATACAAGAATTGGTGCTGGAAAGTAGATCACCAGATGGATAACAAGCTTCCAATAACTAAATATTGGATATTTTTAAATAATTTTAATGGTACATGGTATATAATGCACTAAGGACAATGCATAAATAAGGGGAGGGGATTGTAATACCGCTAGGATGAACCCCAAATTGTAAATGTAAATGTAAAAATGATTATAAGTTAGTGAGTTGTTGACATAATTTTGCATGCACCTTCCATGGTATAGTGCACACATGTACTACGCACTAAAATGATGAAGTGTGCACATTCCAGGATGCCACACACAACAAACTTAAGTGCACATGATTTTGAGGCCAGAGAGCCTTTGTCTATATGTTGTGTTTTATAGGTTGGTGATCTAGTTATTATGAGTTAGGAGGATTATGTGTTGAATTAGGCCAGAGAGCCAAGATGCTAAAGGTTAGTGAGTCTATTTTTGTATATGTAAATAATCATATCATTAATATTATACATCGTTGCGTGTAGACCGACCACAATAAAAGAGTATGGGGGACTAAACTCCACTAGTTAGGAAAAGGGGGCTAAAAGTTAAGGATAAGGGGCTAAGCTAGGGAGCTTAAGCCAAAAAGGAATATTATATTAATATCCCTTAAAGTATAAAGTATGGATAATGATTTTATGCTAATTTCTAAGGATGGGGACAAGTGGACCAAAGTAGCTCTCAACATGACAAGTGTCAATTTGGGCACATGCATACATATAATCTGGTCTTAGTTCATTTTCCCATTCATTCATTCATTACATCATCATTCACTCACTCATTTAGCTGTCCTTCGTACCTTTCTATACCTTTATCCACACCCGTAATTGTACACATATCCATACATGTACCTGTACCCATACCTGTATCTGTACCTGGTTAGCTTTAGATTTGTACTGAAAAGGTGGGTTGTCAGGATCGTGAGAAATTCTCTCTAGGTGAGAGAATTGTTGGGAATTGATTTCCTGAAGGTGCCAAGCTGTAGCTACAGGGCTCTGAGACTTCCTGTATGGCCTGTTGTTGAAGCCCCAGAAAGGAAGTGGGGCAGCCAAAGGACTGTTGAGAAAAGAAGGGGCACACTTCCTGGGTGGGACATGCATGTGGGGAATGAGGGACTGTAGGCTGTTAGTTTGAGTTGGAACCTGTGACAGAGTCTTTCCTGTTGTCTGAGATACATCATCCTGGTTAGGAATCCATTTAATCGGGTGGAGTTTAGTCCCATCTCGGGGGTGATCCACTGCTAAGAGTGATGAGTAGTGCGGTCTAAGGCTGGGAGGTTCATGGAAGGTCCGCACACAGTTGGTGATATTTTTACCAAGATAAGTGTCCATTTTGTGTTAAATTACACGTTTCATTATTATTTATGCGTTTATTTTTATGGGTTTTTCCTGTGTGTGCTACATGTGTATTTTTATTATTAATATGTATGAATTTGTGCATTTGTAGAATGCATTTTTTTGTTTTAATTTTTATATATAAACTTTTGCAAGAGTTTTTGTGTGTATATTTTTTTATTTGTATCCAGTTCGAAAATTTTATGTGGCATAACCTAGTTGGATGTTGGGGATGTTACACCAAAATACAATTAGAGATGTCAAAAATCTATATTATTGACTAGGAATGAAAAAAGAGGTTCCATATTTGATTGACAAATGCATTGAATGTAAAAAATTCAAGGTTGAGAATAGACACCCAACTTTTTTATTATATCCTTTTCCCATTCTATAGTGGAAATGGGAATTGATAAACATTGACTTTATTACTAAACTGCCCAGGACTTTCAAACAACATGATTCAATTATGGTAGTTATGGACAAGCTTACTAAAGTTGCCCATTTCATTCCTATGAAGGAAACTCATAACAAAACCAACATTGATCCGGATTTAGGAGCAGAACAAACTGATTAATATACTGAATACAATAAACACAGAGATAGGAAGAATAACACAAATATCCAGTGAACAATATCTTCTATTAAATAATGTAATAGGATGAAACTATAACACTACAAAACTAAAAGTTGCTTGAATGGTGGTATCTATCTCTGAGAAGAGATGTGGCTGCTACGCGCATCCGTCTGAGAAGAAAGGATTAAAATGAGGCTCCAGAGGCCCTTTTTGTATTACTCATGAATTCCAAAACCCTAGACATCCAAAAACCTAATCCTAGAAGGTGAAACACCAAAAGTCATGTGGGCCCTATTGGTAAGTTGGTATAATTTGGTACATCAACTTCGTAGGGCTGTAAAGTTTGCATACGACCTCTGTTTTAGGTGCGTGATAGCTCGTTGGAAAGGTATTTCAAAGAGCTACACATTTCTCCATTAGAATATGACTCCATATACATTTTAACTATGGTGAGCCAAAAAAATAACGTTTAGGGCCCCAAAATAGCCCTGGAAGTACAACAAGTTGTGATGACATGAAAAACATACAAAATAAGCCAATTGGATTAGGCGAGAGGCCACCCATATCCACCTAGAGAATGTGTGGGGATTTAGAAACCCCCAAAAGTGTAGAACTCACAAATATAAAATAGTACAAAAGGATGTGATGAACAAAAATGAACACCAGGAGCTAGTTGGAATTAGTGGGTGGCCACCAATATCCACCAAGATCAATCCTCCCCCCTTAGGAATCAATGGTATCCATTGCATTGAGTTCCCCCATCAGGTGAGGAAACTTCTGTTGGATTTGTACTTGGGTGAGCCACTTTCCTTGGTGTAGGAGTTGCCCTGCCTTGATAACCCTATAAAGTTGGATCTATTGCTGGCGAGTGCCCTTGAGATATGTCTCCACTATCTGATTGGTGGATTCTTGTTCCATGTAGTCAGGGTTGAGAACTATTGGTGTCAACTGTTTGACAATCTCAAAGGTGTCCAATAATGGTGGAAAATATGGACGAAGGAGGTCCACATTGAATATTGGATCAAGACCAAGGAAGGGTGGAGTGTTGAGCTCAAAATCATTACTACACATAGCCTTGGTGATAGTGTAAGGCCCATAACGGAGTGGGTGAAGCTTCCGATGGGGCCCGATGAGACACTCTTTCTACAAATGTAACCAGACTTTGTCGCCAACCTGAAACTGGTGTGGTACTCTATGTTGATCATGGTGCTTCTTGTACTTAGCATCAGATTTCTGCAAAATCTCCTAGACCTATTGATGGATCTGTTGAATCTGATCAATGAATCCGATGGCTTTGTCGATCAGATACTAATTAGGGAAAGATTTTGTTTGTGTGGTGGCAAGAGGAAGCACAACATCAATGGGTCCCAAGGTTTGGAATCCTAGACTTACCTGAAATGGGATATGATCGGTGGAACTATGGAGAGCCATGTTGTAACTATGTTGGACATATGGGAGACTCTCGTCCCATGTACGAGGATGCTTAGAATTGTACATGCGCAGGACTTGCACAATCATTCGATTGACAACCTCGGTTTGGCCATCAGTTTGGGGGTGGAAAGTAGTGGATTTTGTGAACTTGGTGTCCAACAAAGACCAGAGACTCGACCAAAAGGTGTCGAGGAACCTGTTGTCTTATTCGGATATGATGGTCTATGGTATCCCAAAGTGGACCCAAACTTGTTCAAAAAAGAGCTTGGAAGTATCTACCGCTGTGAAATTCTTCTTACAGGCTGTGAGGATGGCCATCTTCAAAAAATGATCAACGTCCACAAACACACTGTCATTTACATGCTTGGTGGATGACAAACCAGACATGTAATCCATTGAGATGGATTCCCATGGCTTCTCAGGAATAGGAAGAGGGGTGTATAAGCCTTGCTTCTTGATGGCTGGATTGGAAATGGAGGAGGGAGCATAGGATATGATATACTTGATGACGTCCTATCAAAGTTTTGGCCAAT
The DNA here is from genome assembly GCA_009831015.1 of Picea engelmannii. NCBI lineage: Eukaryota > Viridiplantae > Streptophyta > Pinopsida > Pinales > Pinaceae > Picea > Picea engelmannii. Next base: position 22,355 of record ML809338.1, read on the forward strand.
AAAAATGTTTTTGAAGAATGACCACAATTTTCTCTATGCCAAAATGTCCTGCCACTCGACTGTAGTGGGCATTCCAAATCATCTTTGCACGCTTTCTTGTAGGAACATAGAGATGGACCAAGTGTCATAAGAGTCCATCCTAAATGTGAAAATCAGTGAGAGTGGCACCTGTACCCAAGAGATGATATGTGGTGGTGAAGTCCATATCTTGTTGATAAAGTTGGGGCTACTCTGATGCTTCATGTCCACATTAATGTAACACAGTGGTGAGTGCAGCCACAAGAGGCTAACTGAGGCAGTCAGTGCCACGATTGGATATACTTGTCTTATACTTTATGTTGATATGGAATTGTTGCAGGTAGGTGGACCAATTCTGATGCCATTCATTCTGCAATTTCCCCTATGTCTGTAAGAACTACAGAGGCTTGTGATTAGTGTGTATGATCGTCTCTTTCCCCATAATGTAATGTTTCCATTGACGGGAGGATCGTAAAATGGAATACATTTCCTTGTCATAGGTGGGGTATTTTTAGACAATATCAGAGAGTGTCTCACTATGGTATTCCACAGGATGCCCATGCTGAGTGAGAACTGCGCCCACAACATAGTCAGATGCATCAATCTCAATCTCGAATGATTGTTGCAGATTGGGAAAGGAGAGTACTGGAGCTAAGCACAGGAAATGTTTTAGATCATCAAATTCTCGTTGTTTCTCCTTCCCCCACATGAACTTGTCCCTAAAACTAGCCTTGGTCACCTGGCTGAGGGCCCATGCAATATGGGAGAATCCTAACATGAACGATCGATAGAAATTGGGTAGTCCCAAGTAGCTCCAAATCTTGGTCAGTGTGGTTGAGGCTGTCCAGTAACAGATGAATTGGATCTTATCTATATCAACATGTACCCCATGCTCATCAACAATTTAGCCCAAGTATTGGAACCTCTTCATTCTAAAAGATCATTTTTCCAAGTTGGCATAAATCTTGTGTTTCCGCAGAGTGCTCAAAACCTGTTGAATATGCTGCATGTGCTCCTCCCACGTTCTGCTGAATATGAGGATGTCATCCAAATATAATACCACAAAGGATTTGGTGAAGGGTCTCAATACATCATCCATCAACCTCATGAAAGTGGTTGGTGCATTCATTAAGCCAAAGGGCATGACTATCCATTCATAGACACCTTCTTTAGACTTGAAGGTTGTCTTCCAGACATTAGTTGGTTCGATGGGAACCTGGTGGTATCCAAACTTCAAGTCAATCTTGCTGAAGAAATTTCCCCCCTTGAGTTGGTCAAGAAGGTCATCAATCTTGGGAATGGGGTGGCAGTTCCTGACTATGATTTTGTTTAAGGATCTCTAATCAATGCAGAGTCGCCAAGTCTCATCCTTCTTCTGCACCAATACAATAAGGCTTTTGCAAGGGGAGGAGCTAGGTATGATGTGCCTATTTTGAAGAAGCTCTTAGATATGACGCTTGATTTATTCATTCTCCATCAACGAGTGCCGATAGACTGGTCCATTAGGTATAGGTGCACCGAGGGTCAGATCAATTGGATGCTTGAATTTCCAGTGTGTCGGTACACCTGTAGGTGAGGCGAAGATGTCTCTGTATTCTTCCATGATCCCATCCACTTGCTTCTGCTGCAAAGAGAGGCATTTTGTAGAGGCCATGGATGTAGTGGTGAACTTCTGGTCACTATGGGCATGGATCACAAAGAAGATGAACTTCTCGGTCTATGAAATGACCTTACTGCATTGCTTAGAAGAGATTAAAGAAATAGCAGTAGGCAGTGCCATCTCTAGGATCCTGTACAATTGTCTACCCAAAGTAATAATAACATTCTGGGGTCTAGACTCATACACAACATGATCCTTCCACAAATATGATTTTCCTAAAAGAGCATTACAAACTTCAAGGGGAGAAATATCACATAGTACCTCATCTTTGAAAGGCTTGATTTCGTAGGGCAGAAAACACTATTGGTTGACATAGAGATCTCTACCTTGACGAAGCTAGTTGATGGTGTAGGGATACGGGTGCGGTGTCGTTGGTAGGTCCAGCCACTTGACAACCTCTACTGAAATCAGATTCTTATGAATACCACTATCGATAATGAAATCAGTCAGAGCCCCCTTGACCCACATCTACAAGTGAAATAGGCGTTCCCCTTCCTCTGGTTCTTTTGGTTCTCTTGGTCATACTTTAGTGGTAGCAACTGTGGAACTAGGTTCAACATTGATAATATGCTTCCCTCCTTCAGGATTTGAATCGAAATGAGAATCGACCTCTGACTCAAAATCCTTCATCTCGGCCACGAGGGGCTACTTGGAGCGACATTCGTCAGTGTTGTGCCAAATAATTTTATGGTACTCACACCATTTTCCCGTGTCCTTCTTTGTCTTCTCATTTCCCTTCTTCTGTTGTGGCTTGGATGGATTGTCTTGAGGGAGGCCCTATCAAATTGGTCCCTTGTTGTGTGGTTTGGGGTTTCCTTTTCCCTTCTTTAGCTATGAGGTCTTTGTAGATCCAAACTCTCATCGTTTCTGCTTAAATTTTTGCTCGATATTGACAATGTATCTATAAGCCTTTCCCAATGAGGCAATGTCCAGGAAATCCATTTATGTTTTTATGTATCTATGCAAACAATTGTGGTATTTGAGCACCAGATGATGCTTAGAATATTTGATACCCAGTTTGGTGCTTAGGGTATGGAAAATATTGGTGAAGTCTGGTACTGGTTGGTCCCTTTCTTGACGTAGGGCGGTCCATCTGGTGTACTGGTCCTTGTAGCTTCCAACATGGTAGTACTATTATTTAATGGCGTCCTGGAAGGAATCCCATGTAGGGGCCACCAAAAAAATTATAGATTCCTCCATGACCCTATTAAGCCCTAATATTGGCTCATTACCCCTTAATTGGGGCATATTACATTAGTAATGTTATTTGATTTATGTCAGCTTTATTCCATTAGTTGTAATTATACCTCCTAGTCTCCTATATATACCAAGGAGACATTTTCATTTGGAGTCATCTTGTATTTGAACATTTATGTGGGATAAAAGGAGGTTGCCCCCTCGCAGAGGCTTATTATCTAAAATTATCTCTTTTTCAAGGCGTTGAGTATTTATTCTGAGGTTTTTCTATGCTATATTGATATTTGGTTCTTAACATATGGTATCAGAGCTCAAGGTCTCGGGGTTTCGCTGCTACATCTGAGACACATTGGAATTTTTTCTATAACTATTTTTCTACACAGTTTCAGAAGAAACGACCTGGAGGATATTTAGTAGACAGATCAAGGTATGTTGAATTAAAATTTCAGCTCCTGAGGCCTTATACTTTCAAAGATACAGCTTGTGCACGATAGGGTTCTAGAATCATACGGAACTGAGTCATTGCGGAATTTTCTCTATAAAAATATTTCTATAATGTTTTAGACCCTACATTTTGGAGGATATTCACAGAAATTGGTAAGGTATCCATGGTAAAAATTTCATCTCCTGAGTCATCTTAAATTTGTAGATACACCCTGTGGAAGACAGGGTATCTGACTAGTCCTATTGACTAGTATCAAGAAGGTGTTCTAGGTAAAACAATAATAAATTCTTCCTAGAGTATCCAAATTGAGTGAGAATAGTTTCATTGGATAGTGGATAATCTGTAGTATTTCTGGTACGAGTTTCATAATTTTATATCAATTATTTTGTGCAGGGCACACTATACATGTGAGATCTACTGGAAAGGCCAAAAATCAACAAGTTGTGGGGAAGTTAGCATAAATTCCACTTGGCACATCCAATTTTGATCAGACCTATGGAATTGTAGAGAAGCAATATCAGAGAACTACATAAAATAAAGTTTCATACCCAGAAGGGCCGAAACTTGGGAGATACAATAGAAGAAATATTGTCTAGCAGAACCACCTCAAAATCAAGGTTCAAAAGTGATACTTGGCCAACATGCCACCCAAAAAGGGAACTTCTACACCAAATAAGTCTCCAGACAATCCTACTTGGACTCTTGATGAAGGTGAAGACATGCGTAGGGACATAAATGATTTACAAAAGAATATAGTAACAAAAGATGAACTACAGGAGATGGAAGCTAATTTGGAGGCAATAAATACTAAGATGGATGGTTTAAAAGAGGAGATCATGGAAGTATTGAAAATTTTCGTAACAGAGAAGACACCTGAAAGTGAAAATGCATCCCATGAAATTCATGATGAGGACACAGGGAAGGTGAATCAAGAATGGAGAAACTCCAACTTTGGTTTGAAGACCAACCACGTTCCTAAGATCGATATGAGGAAGTTTGATGGAAAGGACCCAATCACATGGATACTTTAGATGGAGAAATTCTTTGATCTACATAATGTGCCACATAAACAAAAGGTACGAATTGCTTCTTTATATTTAGAACCCAATCAATTTGTATGGTATCGATGGATTTGTTCTCTCAAATCACTTGTCACTTGGACAATTTTCACGGAAGAAATGATAGCACACTATGAGGATACAAGGAGCAATACCTTCTTTAGCCAATTGATAAATCTCAAGCAAAAGGGTTCAGTTACCAAGCACATTGAGAAATTCCAAAGATTGAATATAAAGGTAACAGATATTCCATATGAGCACTTCATTGATGTATTCATAGGAACTTTAAAGGATAACATTCAACATGAGGTTCGCCTTTGGGAACCCAAATAATTGAAGAATGCATTTAAGGTGGCAAGAAATGTTGAAAGAAAAAATATGGCTATGGCTACTAGAAGGACTAATCCTAACATCTATAGAGAGAAAAATGCTCCTTCTTCTAAAACACCTCAACCTACAAGGTTGACACCTCAACAATTGGAGGAAACAAAAGCAAAAGGTTTATGCTTTAATTGTGACAGCAAGTACAATAAGGGACATAAGTGTGGCGAGAAGAAATTATTATACATAGATTGTGAAGAGGAAGAAGAAGAAGAAGAAGAACCACCTCAAGATGAAAACATAGAAGCAATTTCATCTGAAGAGTTGACTCCCATGATATCATGTAATGCATTGGATGGAATTAGCACTCCTCAAACCATGAATATTGAAGGATACATCAAAAAGAAAAAGTTAATAGTCCTAATTGATTCTAGCAGTACTCATAATTTCATTCACTATAAATTAGCCAAAGCTTTCAATTGCTTTGTATATCCAGTGCCAGAGTTTCAAGTAATGATTACAGATGGAGGAACTATCAATTGCTCAGGAAATGCAATAAGATCAATCTTACTATGGGGGAATATGTAATGAATAGTCCAATAATTTCTATACCCATGGGTGGTGCGGATGTTGTACTAGGAATCCAATGGTTACAATCATTAGGAACAATGGCTTTTAATTTTCAATAAATTTTCATGAAATTTTTATTGGAAGGAAAATAAATCGAGTTAAGAGGTATCACAGGGAAAATTGGTAAGGTGATAACCTCTAATGGCATGACAAAATTATTGAAAAAAGGGCATCAAGGCGTTATTGCACAATTATTCTCACTAGATGTTCAAACATCTATGCCATCTATTCCTCAAGATCTCCAAGGGATCATTGATAATCATTCCAAAGTATTTGAAGATATACCCAAAGGTCTTCCACCCACTTGAAATCATGATCATGAAATTCACCTAATTCCTAGGAGTGTTCCTACTAACATCAGGCCATACAGATACCCTTATGCCCAGAAGAGTGAAATTGAGCACATGGTTGAAGAAATGTAAGAGGCTGGCATTATTAGACCTAGACGAAGTTCTTACTCTTCACCAGTGGTAATGGTATTCAAGAAAGATAGATCATGGCGTATGTGTCCATATTATAGAGAGCTCAACAAGATCACTATTAAAGATAAGTTTCCCATTCCGGTCATTGATGAATTGTTATATGAACTACATGGAGAAATCTATTTCACAAAATTGGATCTTCGTTCAGGGTATCATCAGATCAGAATGAAGGAAGAAGATATCCCAAAAACAACATTCCGAACTCATGAAGGCCAATATGAATTTTTGGTCATGCCTTTTGGCCTTACAAATGCACCTT